>JABUQX010095071.1:0-10000 GCA_015478945.1 Trachelipus rathkii
CGGTTAAATTGAAACTGAACGGCACAAAAAAAAAAATTGGTTCTATATCACCGATAAGAGAAAGGAAGTTGGGGGAGCTTATGCCGGATTTACGCCCCCCAAGTTCTAAAAAGGTGAAGAAATAGTAAATGCAAATCTCCTAAGCCCAGACATTTCTGAGCGTCGATCCAGAGGACCCTCCTCCCACAGAAGGCGAGGGGAGGGCGGTATGCTTTTGAGGCAATAGCAGCACGTTTCCATCCCTCTTGAAATATGAGTCCAGAAGAAGAGACAACCGCACCTGCCTTCTAACTGCAGGCATGCAAAGTGATATCTGAACTATATATATATATATATATATATATATTATATATATATAAGTTATTATTATTATTATATATATATATATTACATATATATATTATATAGTATACAAATATTATATATATATATATATATATTATTATTATTATTATTATATATATATATATTATTATATATATATATATATAGTATATATATATATATATATATATATATATATATATATATATATATATATACATAAGCGAGGAGACTCGTGGGATTCAGTCACTAGAGCGCGTCTCTCTCTGTCTTTATATATATATATATATATATACATATATATATATATATATATATTATAGATATATAACTTTGTTATATATATATATATATATATATATATATATATATATATATATATATATATATATATATATATATATATATATATAATTTGATAATTAGTTTTATAAAGATGTGATATAAACAGAAGATACAGAAAGAAATCATTGGGAAACTTCATGAAAAAAGTGGAAGAAAAAGAAAATTTTAGGAAATGTAAAGTTCTACAAGATTCAAGCTTCTTAATGATTTGGGGGAATCCCTTTTATCACAAATGAGATAAATGTTTATTTTACAATTTTACAAAATGACCCTGAAAAACAATTGGCGAATTTTTGATAAATAAATTGTGAAGTGGCATAATTACCAGTATATGTGCTTTTGGACTCTAAGATTTTGTTGAGGTTTCTTGCCTTTGTTTTACTTGAAGAAGAATATTCAAGGATCCCAAGGATCTAAGTGCAACTTAGTAAAAGTAACATAAGTAATTCTAAATAAAACTTAAGTACAAGTGTTGCTACAAATCATCGTCAGGAAAGTATAAATTTGCTGAGGTTTCTTACTTTGTCTTTACGTTATATAGATCACCTCAAGGTTTTCAAGTGCAACTTCTTAATTAAGTGTAGAAAAAAAAGCAAAGGAACTCTAGAAGAGTATCTTCAAGACAGAAGGAGATAACATCAAGGATCCTTTTGATTTTGCTATAGGAATAGATTCGAAAGCTGAGAAGAAGAGGAGTGTCTTCAACAGTAGGAAGAGTATACATCAAAGTAATTATTAATTTGTAAACATTAACATAAGTTTTAATTTAAGAAGAGTATCTTCAAGACAGAAGGAGGTAACATCAAGGATCCTTTTGTTTTTACTATAGGAATAGATTGAAATCTGAGAAGAAGAGGAGTATCTTCAACAGTAGGAAAGAGTGTACATCAAAGTAATTATTAATTTGTAAACAATAACATAAGTTTTAATTTAAGTTCTATATATATATTGTGAATTAGTTTTAGAATATAGATTTAGGGTATTTTTAGGGTGTGGTTGTTTGAGCGGGGTTTGGAGCTTGAGGTATTGGGAAGTGCCTCAGGTTGTTGGAAACGTGCAGCCAAATCAAGTGTGGGAATAGTAGAAAGTAGAGTGGTGAATAAGAGGGTCAGGATAAAGAGAGTAAGGGGGAGTAAAGAGTTAGGATGGGTAAAAGAGATTAGATTAGAGTGGGTTGTATGAATGTGAGAGGGATAAATGAGGATTTGAAAAGGGAAGAAGTAGGGTTAATGTTCGAAGAAAAAAGGTTGGATGTGCTAGGGTTGACAGAAACAAAGCTGAAAGGATAGAAGGAGATGGACTTTGGAAAATTTAAGGGTATGATTTCGGGGGTGAACGAGAGAGTGAGGGCGAGGGAAGGGGTAGGAATGGGATAAGGTAAAAGTGTGCAAATAGGTGAATTCAAGAATAATGTGGGTTAAAGTGAAATTTGGGGGGGAAATGTGGGTTTTTATATGCGCGTATGCACCAGTAAATGGAGCGAGGGAGGAGGAGAGAGAAAGATTTTGGAGTGAGTTGAATGAATGTTGGGAAAGTTTCGGGGTAAATGATAAAATTTGTTTATTAGGAGATTTGAATGCAGGAGTGGGAAGAGAGGAGATGGGGAGAATTATAGGTCCATTTGGGGTAGGGGAAAGGAATGATAATGGAGAAAGTCTGTTAGAATTGTGTGTTGATAGAAGAATGATAGTTGGGAATACTTGGTTCAAGAAAAGTGAAAATCATAAGTATACATGGAAGAGTGAGATAACGGGGGGGAGGGCGATATTGGATTATGTGTGTATAAATAGAAAGGATAGGGGCAGATTACTAGATGTAAATGTATTCAGAGGGGCAGGTAGGGGGTTATCTGATCACTATTTGGTGGTTGCTAGGTTAAGGGTGGGGGGAGAGGTAACGGTTAGGGAAAGAGAGAAAAAGAGGAGAATAGAAGTCATAAAGGTGGAAAAATTGGATGAGGCAATGTGTAAGAGGGAGTTTAGGAGGGGTATGGAGGATAGATGGAGGGACGTGAGAGGGACGGAAATTAGGGAAGTGGAGGAGGAGTGGAAGAGATTTAAAGAGACAATTTGTGAAGAGGCCAGAAGGATATGTGGAGTAAAAAGGGTGGGAGCAAGTAGAAGGAAAGGAAGTGAATGGTGGAGTGAGGAGGTGAAAGAGTTGGTGAAAAAGAAAAAAGAGGTTTATGTGAAATGGTTGGGGAATAGGAGAAGGGAAAGCTGGGAGGAATATAGAAGGGTTAGAGTGGAAGCAAAGAGGGCGGTGGAGAGGGCGAAGAGAAATGCAAATAATGAATGGTGTAGAAAAGTGACAGAAAATTTTGAAACAGGGAGCAAGATATTCTGGAAAGAAGTAAATAAAAAAAGGAAGAAGATGGAGGGGTTAGGAGAGAGGGTTAAGGGAGGGGAAGGGGAATGGATAGGAGGGGAGGATAGGGTGAGGAAAAGATGGGGGGAATATTTTAGAGGATTATTGAATGAAATGGGTGGGAGAGATGAGGAGGATTTACAAGAGGTGAGGATGGGGGGGGGAAGTGGGGAGGGAAGGGGATATGGAAATACAAATGGAAGAAATTATTAGGGCGTTAACTAAAGGAAAAAAGGAAAGTCCACAGGTCTAGATGGTGTGAGTATGGAAATGTTACAGATAGGAGGCAGAGGGGTGGAGGAATGGCTGTATAGGTTATATAATTTATGTTGGAGGAGGGGAGAGGTTCCACAGGATTGGGAGGATGGTTGTTTGGTTCCCCTGTATAAAGGGAAAGGGGATAGGATGGAGTGTGGGAATTATAGAGGTATTTGTCTTTTGAGTGTAGTAGGGAAAGTGTATGGGAGAATACTAATTGAGAGGGTGAGAGATTTAACGGAGGAGAGAATGGGGGAAGAACAAGGAGGATTTAGGGTGGGAAGGGGGTGTGTGGATCAAGTATTTACAATGAAGATGCTTGTGGAGAAAGGTATAGAAAGGAAAGGGAAAGTGTATGGGTGTTTTTTAGATCTGGAGAAAGCATATGATAGAGTGAAGAGGGGGGAATTATGGAAGGTGCTGGAGGAATATGGAGTAGGGGGTAAATTAGGTAAAGGTATTAGGGCCTTTTATAGGAATAGCAGAATGTGTGTGAGAGTATTAGGAGGGGAGAGTGAGATGTTTGGGGTAGAGAGAGGGTTGAGACAGGGATGTGTAATGTCACCGTGGCTTTTCAATTTATTTATGGAGAGTGTCTGCAGAGGAATGATGAGGGAGGGGAGAGGGGTGGAATTGATGGATAGGGGTGATAGATGGGAAGTGAACATGATACTATTTGCGGATGATACTACCTTGGTGGCGAAGGATTCAGAAGGGTTGTAGTATTTGGTGAAGGAGTTTGAGAGAGTGTGTGGACAAAAGGGTCTTAAGATAAATCCAGGTAAGAGTAAAGTGTTAGTGTTTGAGGAGGAGGAAACAGATGAGGGGATGGGGTTAGAGATTAGAGTAGTATTAGAAGAAGTAAAGGTTTTCAGATATTTAGGGATGGATTTGGGTAAGGAAGGAGGGATGAAGGAAGAGATAGATCACAGAGTAGGAGAAGGAATGAGAGCATTGAGTGGTCTGAGGGAATTATGGAAAGAGGGGGATTTATCACATAAACTTAAAGATAAGTATGTTTGAAAAATTTGTGTTCCAGCGGTACTATATGGGTGTGAAACATGGGGGTTGAATGCTAGGTCCAGGAAGAAGTTGGAAGTGTTTGAGATGAAGGGGCTGAGAGCGGTATGTGGGGTTAGTAAAAGAGAGAGGATTAGGAATAGGGTGATAAGAGAGAGATGTGATTGGAAGAATGGTTTGGTGAGAAGAGCGGAGAAGGGAATGTTAAGATGGTTTGGACATCTGGAGAGAATGGAGGAACAGAGGGTGGTTAGGAGAGTTTGGGAGGTGGAGGGGATAGGAAGGAGAGGAAGGGGGAGACCAAGAAGAAGGTGGATGGATGGAATAAAGGAAATGCTGGAAGAGAGAGGGATGAGGGTGGAGGAAGGTAGGGTGTTGGCGAGAGATAGAATGGAATGGAGGAGGTGGGTGGGGGCGAGATGAAGGTAAATATGAATTAGGGAAGCTGCACGTACCACTACCCCGCTTAAGCGGGATTAAGTGTTTGTATAATAATAATAATAATAATATATATATATATATATATATAGATTATTATTAAATACAAATATATATATATATATATATATATATATATATATATATGTATATATATATATATATATATTATATATATATATATATATTATAAATATAAAAATAATAATAATACACACATAATAATAATAATAATAATAATAATAATAATAATAATAATAATATATATATATATAATAATAAAAGTTAACTTAAAGTAAAGCGGAAAAGATAGCTATTCTTTTATAACAATTTTTACCATATAATATAAATGAAAGATAAAATATTTATTTTTTATTATATTCAAAAAATAAATGAATGAAAAAGGTCAATAGCAAACGCGTTTATTCATCAGAAAATAGCAAAAATATTTTTCATTTTGTGACAAAGCCGGAAAGTAAAAATAAATAAATGCATAACTTTCATCTACTTTTTTTAGGGTCGATGGGTAAATGAAAAAAATAGGTAACCTTTTACAATAAATGAAAGCTCGAAAACAAAGAAATCCTTTATATTTTTATAATAATATCAATACCACAAACGTTTTGAGTTGACATTTGACAAGTCGTTGACATTTTTATAATAATATCAATTACCACAAACGTTTTGAGTTGACATTTGACAGCCATTGACATTTTTATAATAATATCAATTATCACAAACGTTTTGAGTTGACATTTGACAGTCATTGACATTTTTATAATAATATCAATTACCACAAATGTTTTGAGTTGACATTTGGCAGCTTTCTCGACATTTTTATAATAATATCAATTACCACAAACGTTTTGAGCGATATTTGACAGTCATTGACATTTTTATAATATCAATTACCACAAACGTTTTGATTTGACATTTTGACAGTCATTGACATTTTTATAATAATATCAATTACCACAAACGTTTTGAGTTGACATTTGACAGTCGTTGACATTTTTATAATAATATCAATTACCAAATCGTTTTGAGCTGGACATTTGACACGTTGACATTTTTATAATAATATCAATTACTACAAATGTTTTGAGTTGACATTTGACAAAGTCGCTGATTATTTTTATAATATCAAATGTACCACAAATCGCAGTTTTGATTTGACATTTGACAGTCATTATTTTTATAATAATATCAAATTACCACAAACGTTTCGAGTTGACATTTGACAGTCGTTACATTTTTATAATAATATCACTACTACAACATTTTGAATTGACATTTACAGTCAAAAGTCTTTGTTCATATTCAGTGTGCATAGTCCAGAGGTTAGTTCTTCCTTCTTTTCTTCAACTTGAACTAAACCTGTACACACAAAACAAGTCTGTACAGACCTTGCACAGACTTATAAATACAAGTATGATTTTTTTCTCTTCCGCCATAAACAATTAATAAGTTTATGAACAAATGATTGATCGGTTAATCAAATGGCCAGTAGTTAACTTAGTAAGAAAAATCTAGACCGGTATTAACTATTTATACATTTTCAGATTAATTATAAACTAATATATATATATATATATATATATATATATATATATATATATATATATATATATATATATATATATATATATATATATATATATATATATATATATATATATATATCCTCTAGTGGAGCAAGGCAAGAGGCCAACCAAATTCCACACAAGAGTTAGAAACTCACAAGCCATTCCCTATTCATCCAAAAAGCCAAGACAGTCCCAATACACTAAGAGTTTGAAGGTGGGAAGTCAAATGTAGTTAGGAAAATAGATTAGGGGGGTGTTTCAGACTGTACTAGAGGAGTGCCTGAATATTGAGCATAGCGGTTAAGTCTGGGGTAAGAGAGTTAGACAGAGAAAGGATGAAATTGAGTAGAATCTGAGCCCATCTCTCTTTAATGGAGGAGGCATGCAAAGTTATTTCGGAAGACAATAATATTTGGATTAGAGAGAGAAAGAGAGAGAGAGAGAGAGAGAGAGAGAGAAAGAGAGAGAGAGAGAGAGAGAGAGAGAGAGAGAGAGAGAGAGAGAGAGAGAGAGAGAGGAGAGTTGATAGGACGAAAAGTCCTAGACTCTCCTTTAAGGAGACTCAGAGGTGTACTCATGGCAGACAGGTGAAATACAACCTATAAAGGTCACAATTAGGGTGAAGTGAAGAAGCTTGCTTAGAAAGAGAAGTAATGTGATCCTTATTTAATAAAAATGAACAAGACAAAAAGAAGAAGAAGAAGAAGCACCAAGAACATTAAGAAAAGACGAAGTTTTTTTTGTGTGTTTTCGAAGAAGAAGATGTTATGAAGTCAGTGGAAGATTTTGCTGTTTAGTAAGATGAAGAAAAACAGAGTGTTTGAGGCACTGAAGACAACCATGTTCTCCATGCCCCAATTAACACGTAAAGTAGAAAAAGAGTTTTGGATAGGACAGAACAATGGAAGAACACAATTAGTTTATAGATTTAAAGGATGTTGGTCGTCTGCAACTTCTGGAAATAGAACGATCGGAAAGGGAAAATAAATAGAATAGGTCACAAAGAGAAGGATAAATACTTAGAGCGGGGGAAGTTAAAATTAATTTTTAAAGCAGATTATATGGTAGCGGGCTCGTGGTATGTCTAACGCTGCAAGAAAATGATTAAGTGAAATGTCGAAAGCCCGAGACCGAGAGTCAGTGAAAAGCCAAAGACGTTCAACAACAGTTCCGCTGAAGAATAGAGATGTTTTCAAAAGAATAGTTCTAAAAACTTTAAAAAATAGAAATTAAAAACGATGGTTCGATAGCTGAAAGGTTAAGAGCGGGTCCCTTTTTGGGTCACAGGACTGAGTAAGCAAATGTTTCCAGCAGAAACAGAAGGACGAAATAAATAGATTGGAGAGGCGAAATAATTTCTCAAGGTTGATGCAAGCTCAGAAACACAAGTTATGAGAACAAGAGGAAGAATACCTCTTGGGATGTTAAGAGTGCTCTTTAAGTGTTAAGTTTAGAGAGAAAGAGAAATAACATCTTCTCTAGAAGAGATTGCATGGTTGGAGCATAAATATGATGGAGGGTATGAGGAAGGAGCCATAGCACCTGAATCGTCTAATATGGAATAAAGGAAAAGGTTTGAAACGAATAATAGCTAAGCGTTAGCAGAATGTAAAACGGCAATTTTGGCAGAAAAAGCAAAGTTAGAGCGAATATTTTTTGCAAGAAATGTTAGAAAGAACGTGAGGAAGAGGAACTAGAAAATTCTCCCCATTTTCTAGTAGAGTTTTTTTTAGTGCCTGGGGACTAAATTTTACTAGCTCTGATTTAATATAAGATGAATGGCAGTTTTTGGAAGTTTAAAGACGATTGAAACAGCGTCCTTGTGACGAGTAAAACGAGAACAAATAGGGCTAAATCCAAGAGTTAAAGCAATGTTTAGTTTAATGGAAATAAAATAAAATGTACTCCTCCATGGCAGGGAGAATCACCTCGATTATGTGCCATAGTCAATCGGAGAAATGAAGCTGACTTTGGTACCAACAGAACTACAGAACAATCGACTAGCAAAGACTTTACAGTCCACCCAAGCACAGTAGTAGTAGTAGTAGTAGCAGTAGTAGTAGTAGCAGCAAAGTGTAGTAGTAGTAGTAGTAGCAGCAGTAAAGAGTAGCAGTAGTGGTAGTAAATAGTAGTAGTAGCAGCAAAGTAGCATTAGTAAACGTATTGCTATCAGACGCAGAAAATTCGTGCTGTGGAAGCAGTAATCAATTATATGGAAAATCATCAAAGAAGTACACCCCATAATACCAGTTAGCAGTATCAAAGTGCCAGAAACGGTTCCTCGAAGTGGGAGGAGTCTTTCTGGGTGAAGACTTGAAGAAATAACAGGACGCAGTGATAAGGTGGTGAAACATGTAATTCAGAGCATGTGGAAAAGTATATTAGACTATTAAAAAGGATGGAAGTTAAGAAAGTGTTTAAAATGCTTGGTTGATCTTCAAGATGATCAGATGGATAGGAATAATGAGCTGAGCTAAGTGTTGAAGGCTGATGTCGATATAAAAATGGTAGGGCAAGTTCACCACCACTAAAATGAGAAGGAATAACTTGCTCTACGGTGATTTAGAGTGAATTCACCAAAAAAAAATGATGATTTCAGAGAAAGAATAAAGAAAAGAAAGTGCTTTAATTGTAGCGTTTATATAATCGAAGAACTTAGAGAGCTAATTGAATTGTGGAGATCAATCTACAGAAATAGATGAATTTAGTAGCAGATTGACAAACATTGGTTGATCCATAAAGTAGAAAAAAATCGGGAAGACCCCAAATCAAAAAAACGAGAAAAAATAACCTAATTACGCATATAAGTTACTGTTAAATAACATTTGCAGAAATTATGGATAAACTGAGACATGAGGAATAGAAGAAGGGTTTGCTGTTTTAGAGCGTTGAAACACCTGAGTTTTGATCAAGAACAAGATATGAAGTTTAGAGAGGAGAGGTGATGTTCAATACAAAGTATAAAATAAAGAGAAACCAATAATTAAAAATTAATCAAGATGAATGACGGCATCAGGAACATGTCGGCACTATGATGGCAGCAACCCTCCCAACGGAGGCTGTCGACTCTATTAGGTGTAGATTGGGGAGAGGGACTTTGAGGAAGAATATTTTTGACAGCCTTTGGCTAGACATGACGTTGATGCTAAATTTGAATTTATTTTTTTTAAAAGAAAGAATTTTCTGTTGTAAAGTGTTTATGGTGTGGTGGAAGATGGAGAGCCTTTATCTATTGTTACAAGAATGTGGAGATGTGAGTGAAACAGAGAACCATTGAACACTGAGCGCTACCGAAATGTACGCTAACACTCCATATACCATTAAATAATCTTATCAATTAGGATTCGCTATATGCCCTCTAAATATATATATATATATATATATATATATATATATATTTATATATAAAGAAAGATATATATATATATATATATATATATATATATATATATATATATATATATATATATATATATATATATATATATATATATATTATATGCTATATACATATATATCATATTATTATTATTATTATTACATATTATTATTACATATATTATTATATATATTATTAAGTATATTATTATATATTATTATTAGATATTATATTATTATTATTACATATTATTATTATTTTATTATCTATTATATTATATTAT
>JABUQX010095071.1:25000-27500 GCA_015478945.1 Trachelipus rathkii
CCTTGTTATATATATATATATATATATATATATATTAATATTAATATATATATATATATATAAACTGAATATATATATTATATATATTATATATTATATATTATATATATATATTATATATATAGTATAATATTATTTTATATATATTTATTTTTTTATTATTATTTATTATTTTTTTATTATTTATTTTAAAATATTTATATATATTTATATATATATATCATATTTATATTAATATTATAAATTGATCAGTGAAATTTAGTACAGTATCTGAAATAATTAACTTATGTAATTTAGAGAGTTCTCGTTATGTATAAATCTATCATATATTAATTTCTTCACTGGCTCGGCTACTCTAACCAACACGCTATAACAGCTTTTGCTCATTCATTCATTCATTTATGCAGTCAAAATGTAAAATTTATGGAGACCTTTGAACTAGTTTAAAGATAATATAATTTTAAAGCATAATATATTAGGTCGCTTTTTTCAAACACCCGACCTTTAACCTCAAGCTTCAATAGGGTTTTCTCAACTATAGTGGGTTTGGGCATGGACCTCTATCTTTTTTCACAGGAGGGAATCATATATATATATATATTATATATATAATATATATATCTATATATATATTATATATTATACTACTATATATAATATATATATATATATATATATATAATATATATACCCATATATATATTATATATATACTACCTTTTACCTTTTACCTTCGTCACCCCCTCACCCAATTTATCAGAATGGCCACACCTCGCTAAGGTACCTCGCCTACGCCGCTTCCGGCCTTCTCCACTGATCGCTTAAGGTTGTGATTTCCTGGTTGTTTTTGGGTGACAGTTAGAGGGACAGACCAGAAAGAAGTTATTCACAGTTTCCGGAGCCTGGTTTTATTTTATGAAGATATTTAAGGTAGTTTGGTTAATGTTGTATCTATTTTTGTGGTATTGTAAGTTTGGGTGGTGACCGCGACCTCATTTGGTTTAAAGAATGACTAGTGTTATTGGAAGTGAGTTAAATATATATTGGTGCTATTCTGGTAGGTTGATCATACTTGTATATTTGTTTGGTTGTTGATTTTCTAAATATTGTTCTATTAGGTGCGTGTGTATTTGTTTGGTGTATGAAGTGTTGTTTTGTGGTGATTGAATGTTATTTATGATTTGTTTGCATAATAAGGCTTAGGAAGATGGAGATTATTTTACTCTGTGGTGAATGGGGTTGGAGAGTGCGGAGTGACAGGGGTCTTGTGGTGTCTGTGTTTTAGCATAAAATTGAGTGCCTATCATTTCTAGGTGTTTGCCTATAGGTAGTATCTTTGTTTGGTCGTGTACGTGTTGTTAAGGTGTTGTAAGTGTAAGTCCTGTTATAATTCTGTGCCTTGTTTTGTGTTGTTTGGAGTTTTTTCATGTTTTCCTTGGTTAATAATGAATTCCATATTGGTAAGGCGTAGTTCAGTGATGGGCGAATAAATTGTTTATATATGGTGATGGGTATATCTTTGTTATTTTTGATGTCAGTGATTGATTTGGTTCTTAGAATATCTAGTTTCCTGTTTGGTGATGTTATAATGTTTTCTATGTGTTTTGTTAAAGTTTAGTGTGTGTCAAGGTTTACTCATAATATTTTGGGTGTTTTGTTTAGTGGGATAGCGAAGTTATTTAAGAAAATTTGGGGATTGGTAGTTTCGTGTTGGCGATCTGTTGTGATTAGTGTGATTAGAGGACTTGTTTGGTGAAGTATAGATTCTATTGTCCTTTAACCAGGTTTGTATTTGGTTGATGCATTGGTGTGTTAGGAGGGTTGTTGTGTTTAGATTCTGGTGTGTGGTGGCTATGGTGATGTCATCGGCGATCTATCGATTTTTTAAATGTTTTGTGTGTGTTGTTTGTGGGTTGGGTAGATCCTCGCTGTAAATAGCGCATTGAAAAAGTGTAGAGGGATATTTATAAATTGCTCCTAGGGGTACACAGTTTTTAATGTTTACTGTGCGTGATTTGTTCTTTCCTGATCTGTATTTGAGCTGTTCTTTCTGATAGGAAGTTTGATAATCATTTCTTTAAATTAGAAGGGATGCTTGATTTTATTATTTTGTGAATTAGATTTTGTCTGGGGACTGTGTGAAATGCCTTGTTTATATCGATTGTTATGAGTAGTGTTTTATGTGTGGTATCTAGATATATAGAGTCGGTCTATGGTATTGGTTGTATATCAATGTTTTGTGAGAGCTTGTTGAGTGTTGAGTGGCTTTGTTTGTAAGCCATGTTGGAACTTTTGAGTGTATGTGTTTATTGTGGTGGTTTGTATTCTATTCAGTATGCATTGCTTTTAGGAGTTTTCCCCAGAGATGATTAGTTAGTGAAATTGGGCACCAGATAAAGGCAAGATGGGTTTGAGGGGTCTTTTCTTGGTTTTAACTTTATGATGACAGTTGCTCTTCTCCAGAAGAAAGGAATGCGATTTAATTTGATGGAAATGTTGT
>JABUQX010095072.1:0-7500 GCA_015478945.1 Trachelipus rathkii
AAATGTACAAAAGTTATACTATACATTATAGACTCATCAAATATAAGTAATTATTTTTTACTCCATGACAACAATAACAAATATTGCTTGATTTTTTCTTGTATTTATATAACCTTCTTGACACACTTTATTATACTCATCTTCTTTTAAATCATCCTCTTGACATAATTAATAGATCTATTTAATAGTATTTTATATATATCGACTCTTCATCCTTGTCTCCTTCCACTATTCTTTAATACGCATTTTTATTCTTAACATTTTTTTTTTATTTGTTTTGTTTTTTCAATGAAGTCTTCAGTATTTTTTATATGGGAAGAAGAAATATCTTTAAATTTTAAATCCTCCTTCCATATATGTTGGATTTCTAAATCCTTTTATATAGTATATATATATATATATTTATATATATATATATATATATATATATATATAATATATATAGATATATATATATATAATATATATATATATATATATATATCATATATATATATATATATATGCATTATAAAAAGCATTAATTTGAAAGTATGCTTTTATTTCCCTCTCTCATTTCAATAATGAGATTTAAAGATGTCACAAATGTGTTCGCTGACAGATTCGCTTGAAATAGAGCAGCAGACAGATATCGCATATCATACACTACGCACACAATACAGACACATATTATTATATTATTTATTTATTATCATTATTCATTATTATTATTGCATTATTAGCTCATGAGGCCAATCAAAGTGGAAATCTTCCCTTTATTTTCTTCACTCCTCTCTTAGTCGTCAAAAATAGGTTTAGAGAGAGAGAGAGGAGAGAGAAGCAGAGGAGAGAGAGAGAGAGAGAGTGAGAGAGAGAGAGAAGAGAGAGTTATATATCTAACTTACTGAAATATAAAAACAATAAAAATATAAATAGATAGATAGATAGATGTCCTCGATAGTAGAATAATAAAAAAATTCGTTAATTATATTCATTCACTGTTCGATCATTACGCCCTAACTCTCATCTCTAACCTCTCTCTCTCCTCTCTCTCGCTCTCTCTCTCTCTCTCTCCTCTTCTCTCTCACCACAACCAATACTTCACAAACAACACACACACCAGCTACATTTATTCGGCAATCATACCCGACCTTTTAACATATCCAAAGCAATGTTAATATATAGTTTATCTCAGAATGTAAAAATGTACTTCTTCGGCAAAGTTTTTAATTTCCAAAATTATTTATCTTCACTTAAAAAAAACGGCGAATAATAATAATGTTATCTTTTAATTTTAAAGTGAAAAGAATAGTTTTATAACGAATAGGTGACTGAAGATTTATTTATAATATATATATATATATAATATATTATAATTATATATAGTATATATATATTAATATATACTATATATATATATATATATATATATAATATTATATATATAGTATATATAATATATATATTATTAATAATATATATATATATATTATATATATCATGATATATATTATAATATATTATATATATATAATTATAATACTATATATATTATATATAATATGATATTTACTGAGTACGACATATGGCTATATTTTTTGTACCTATAATTCATATTAACTATAAGCATAACTTGTAAAGGTTGTAAAATTATAATTTATAAGCTTTCATAAAGCATTTTTTACACGAGTCTACTAATAAATGAAAAAAAACCACTATATTGAAAATGACGCTGATTCAGCCCAGGTGAATTGTTCAATATTTTTAATACACCTTCGATAAATTCTTAATATTTATTTTCTTAAAATGTTTTGATTTCTTTTTTTAAGTGAAAGGTTTGCCTTAAATTTGCTACCGTGTTGCAAAAAAAAAACGATTCTCCAGCTTTTTCTTATTTTAAAACTATTTTTCGAACAAATGGTACCAATGAGTTTGTAAGGGGCAAAGAATAGTATATCTATATATATATTATAGTATATATTATTATATTATAATATATATAATATATATATATATATATAATATTATATACTAAACATATAATATACTATATATATTAATACTATATATATAACACATACCAATATATATATATATATATAAAAGAGAGGAGAGAGAGAGAAAAGGTATGATCTAATTGATAAAGTAAAAACTTGCATTAAGAATCAAGAAGAGAGAGAGAGACGCAGAGATGAGATGAGATGAAGAGAGACGAGAAGAAGACTGAGAAGAGGATGAAGACGAGCAGAGAGAAGAGATACGACGATGAGACAGCAAGAAACGATCGAGAGAGACGAAGGAGAATAGATGACTCACGAGGATGAGATGACGAAGAGAAGAGAGACAGAGAGAATGAGAGAGAGAGAGAGAGACTGAACGCACCTCACCAAACGATAAAACATTCACGTCAATCAAGGTTGAAGAAGAAAACGCCATTGGCTTTTCAGCGACTTTTAAACTATCCCAAAGCAGTCCGAAGTCCGAATTGATGACTATGTACAAGGCAATCTCTTAACTACTCTCTTCAGCATATAAATATATATATTATATATATTATATTATATATAATATATATATATAATATATATATATATATATATATATATTATAATATTATAATATCTATATAATATAATATATAACGGTTATAGAGTGGTTGAAACCACGTGTTTGATAGCCGTCTTCAATTCTTCATTGAAATGATTTCTAGAAAGTTCTTTGAATAAGGGCAATGCCCTGTGAAAGCAAAAAGAACGGATCCGAGAGTAACCGAGCGCAGGTGTAAACTTATGATGTTATATATTACTATATATATATTATATATATATATATATAGGTAAAATTTACTTTTCGACAGCACTCATATTTTCTAAGTCCACTTTCGATATTTGTTGGGTTCGATTATATAGATTCTTTTATAATAATTATACATGGAAATCGCTATTTGGTAATATAATTAATATATATAACTATATATATATATATATATATATAATATATATAGTATATATATATATATATATATATATAGCATATAATATATAAAGCTTACACAGTTCTAAGAAACCATAACAAAACATTTTAGATAAACCTAGAAGCTTCGAGATAGCAAGTAGCCCTTAACCTTATGAGTCAACTGTTGCATAAAACGTGCCCTAGCCCTTATTGATTCACTGTGCCAGTAAACTAGCCTAACCATACTAAATCCACTGTGCCTTAAAGCTAGCTGACCTTTACTGACTAGAATCTGTCGTCTACCTAGACAAAAAGCTTTATCCTAACCTTAGACTTAATAGCCCAAGTTGCCAAGCAATAGTCAATATATATTATATATATCATATATATATATAAAATATATATAATATATATATAATATTATATATAAGTATATATATAGCTACTTGAAGCATAGTTTAAACACTTGTCACATTCTTTCTTGCAAAACTAAGTACAAATGTTGTAAAATAAGTACAAATGTTGTAAAAAAAGCTAGGCAAACTAATCTTTTCGGCCTATATCAAATATATCACTAACATTAATTTTCAGAACTTTACACTAAACACGATAATTAATGACGTCCTTGCCCATACAAATTTCAAAGATAGTGAAGCCGATTTTGAATATATTTGTATCTTACGATATTTATTAAAAATCGATTAAGTATAAAATATCTTATATTGTTCTTCCATAAAATATCGAATGGACTGTTTTTTTTTGTTTTTTTGGTGCTGTCGAAATGTAACATCAGCCAATAATTATATATTATATATATATATAATATAATAATATAATATAGATATTTATATATATTATAATATTAATATATATAATATTATATATATATTTAATAATATATTATATTATATCAAATTATATTATATAGGCCGTATATAATATATATATATATATATTCTAATTTATATATAAGTTGTAATGTGTGGGTGTTGGTTTAATCACTTTTGTTATACATACTTGTTTCATCCACCATACTGTTAGAAATGAGCCGTTCTGTTATGAAACGCTTAATATATTACAAATTTAGTATGATACCTTTTGAGATTATAATTTAAGTCATATTTGTTTTCTCCTCTCTTGAAAAATGACTTAGCAGACTTTTGATAATCACATCAAAGGACTTGGTGTTTTATATAACACTTTTTTTAAAGGTAAACGTATCGATATAAATATCCGATAGTAGATTGTACTCTTCGAAAAATAAATATTAATACGTTTATTACGTATGCAGGACCTTTTTCAGAAAATTGTTTATTTTTCGTCTGAGATAATATTACATAATATATATATATATTATATATATATATATATATATATATATATATTATATATATATAAATAATATATATATATATATATATATATATATAACATTAATGAGATACAAAAAAGCTAAGATTAACTTTCTAATTTCCGCTAAAATATTTCTTAGACCGTTAATAGTTAAAATTTTCTCAGTAGTAAAATACTGAAAACTTGTTTAATAGTCAATGATATAATAATAATAATAATAATAATATAATAAAATAATAATATTATTAATAATAATAATAAATACTAATAATAATAGTCACCATGAAATACTTAATTTTATGGCTGATGTAATGAAGTTTTGAAGAGATTGTTTAGCATCAATGTTAGTTAGTTTCGATTATATACTGGCTACGGTTTCAAATTGTATTTACTATATATATGTTTATAGGCTATAAATAGAAAATTACTATAAATAGTTGGGATATTAATAGTTCTAGAGCGAACAATTGGTGAACCCCAAGAGAACATTGGAGTAGGTATGAGTCTTGTGGAAGGGTTGACATCTCCTCGGACATCTGCGTTTCTAGCAAATAGCATAAAGCTCAGTATTATAAGTTGGTCATTGCAATAGTTTAGTTAATAGGCACCGAAATGAAACAATGAGCGCTTTTGAATTTTTGCCAGTCACTAGAGGACTCAAGGATTTGAACTTGTACTTTTTGGTTCCTAAAAGTCTTCCAATGAGATGTAATATTCTCTAATGCTGGTTATTTTCGCTTAAGTTTTCTGCTTCACCTATAGCCTATTGTATTAGAGAAGGGGCCTGAATGATAGATTTTAGCAAACTTGTTATGATAATTCTTGATTCGGTGAAAGCTATCTTCTTTTAATGGAAGTGAAACGGGGGAACTAAAAAAAACCCCTGAATCCAAATTAAAAATTTTTTTTTTCATTTTTTTTATCCTTTTTGATCTTTTCTGCTCAGTTTTTTCTTTATTTCGTCAACATTTTCAAAAACGGTATTTCAGTGTGAAAACCTGAGACTAAAATACAACTATTGTTTATTTTAGAGTGGTGCAAATTTCGAAGCAAAATAACTAAGCTTTAACATTTTTTCTCTCTCTCTCTCTCTCTCTCCTCTCTCTCTCTCTCTCATATATATATATTATATCTTATATATAATTATTATTATAATAGATATATATATATATATAATATATATATATATAATAAATACTATGATAGTAATGAAATGTAAGTAAGTTTACGAACGAGAACTTTATTGACACTCAAAACACTAAAGACAATTAATGGAGCGTTATTGATGAGATCTCTCTCAAAAGAAGGCCTCATCATTAAGGCAATTTACCGGTCTCTTCTCACCAGAACAGGTCTCGTCACTTTGTATAAATGAAGGGAGAGAAAAACCGAATAGAAGAAGAAAGGACTCGCGTTTTTTATTCTCGTTCCTTTAAAAAAAGAAAGTGTAGCTCATTTTGTTGATATGCATTGAGACGACGATTGATTAATGTTTACCGCATTTAGGAGGGATAACTCGTGTAATTAATGAAGAAGGTTGTTAAAGGTTAATTAGAATTGACTGGAATTGTTTACTAATTTTCACTATTTACCTTTGACCAAGCACATATAAACTTTTAGGTTAACATTATTATATATATATATATATATATAGATATATTTATATTTAGTATCTTAAAAATTTTATATATATATTATATATATATAGTATATATGATATATATATATATATATATATTTAGTAATTATATATATATATAAAATTATTCTTAAAATTTATATTATAATTTGATACATTTTAATAACTTGATAAACAATTGTAAAAAAACTATATAAATTATCTTAATAAATGAATATATGAAATGAATATATAGTAATAATACGAAACAACATTTTACTTGCTTAAAAATTTGTATATCGTGAACTTTTCAAATTTCTATTTAAACTCAAGTTATAAAGAGATGTGAAATTTAGAAATCTAGTATTTTCTCTTGTATTATGATTGCGATCATACTAAGGTTAAAATGATACGTGAAATGGTAAGCTAGCATATATATTATATATATATATATATATATATATATATTATATATATATATATATAAGTATCTATATATATATATATATATATATATATACTATATAATATATATATATATATTAAGCAAATACAATGGATTTCCTCTCTTTTCGCAACAATCTTGTTTACGACTTTCCACTGGGGTTTAATGTCTTTATTAATATTAAAATCACTGAAATCAATGCAATATATTCATTATTATCTATTATCAAACCACCTCTTTCCCCCAAGACTGGGCAGGTAACGGTTCTGCATGCACCGAAACAGAAAATAGTAGAAGAATATGACAGAAGTCGAAAAGAAAGCCAGCTTTACCGCCCCCTTTATACCATTAGTGAGAACTCGTCATCAGAAAAATCCACCCTAGAGCTCACAGACTGCAACGACTACTCCCATTATGGCATCTCAGTCTGTGTGGTTCATCCTTGTCAGAGGCCAAACCATGCCCCCCCTCACAAAACCTCGCCATTACTCTATTTTGCACCTTTCTTCTCGCCTCTGCCAAATCACATAACATTTCTCTCCAGGCATTCCTTTATACTCAATCCACTTTTTCTTCGTCTCCAAGCGGTCGATTGCCAACACACTCACCACTTACTCCGCTTAACCAACCGACTATCATCCATCCTTTCCAACATGACCAAACCATCTCACGTTACTTTCATTTTTCTCTCATTATCCCTTTCTTCACACCACACACTCTCTAATAAGTCATTCCACATTTTATCAATCTTCTCACACCTAACACGCCTAAAGATTCCATCTGAACACAATTTACTTTAATCATATACCTCCTTTATTCCAAGACCATAGTTCGACTACTAATACATTAACACATGTAAACATACCCTCAAGTAAAACCTAGAGCACTCAAGACTTATCCTTTCATATCCACCCAGATATAATTGCACCAGCACCTTCACCATTCACAACTTCTACTACACTTCGCATCATCGTTCCCATTTTGATCCACATTTATCCAAAAATTTAAACTCAGACACCTGTTCCAGCTGTTCACCATCTAACACTGCACACGAGACTTTCCTCACACAACCATAACCTTATTTTATCTACGTTTACTTTCAAACCCCTCTTTTTAAACACCCTGCCAAATATCTCTCAAACTCTCTCAA
>JABUQX010095072.1:12500-15000 GCA_015478945.1 Trachelipus rathkii
TCATATATATATATATATATATATATATATAATATATTATATTGTGCTGTTTGTGCAAAACTATAAAAATCTATAATCATGTTAATTAACAAAATCTAACGTAACACGTTGGGGAAACCCCCAACACACATAAACCAGCAATTTAAAAAGCCTACCCAGCAAGCACAGTGACAAAACACCTCCCTCACAAAGCTTAAAGCTACACTAGCGAAATTCGCCAAATAATCTTTATATAAAAAGCCTCGACGAGAATTTCAACAAATTTGTTTGTAACGAACACCGAGAATACGATAATCCGATAGATTCTGATATACCCTCTATTCTTTTCCCGCAGAGGAGACAAAAATTAGTTATAATATATATATATATATAAATATTAATATATATATATATATATATATATATATATATTTATAATATAATATATAGTATATATATATATTAATAGTGAAAATGTTATCAAAGTAGTAACATTTAAATCGATTACATTTGAATGTTCAATTATTTTTGATATACCGATAATGTATTTTGGTGCTATATATACCGTATAATATAATTATATATTATATATCTAAATATATATATATATATATACTATATAATATAGATATATATTATATATAAAGTATTATATTATATATATGTATATATAGAATATATAAGTATATAATATATATATATTTATATATGGGCGATTATAATAATAAGAATAATATATAATATAAATAAAATAATAATAATAATGAAAATATTAATAATAATAATAAAATAAAATAAATAATAATAATAATTAATATAATAATAATAAAATAATAATAATAAATATAATAATAATAATAATAACAAACACAAACTTAAAAAATGATCTATATTACAACTACTCATTCAAAACTGGAATTATATTAAAAACCGCGCTGCAAAGAAGTCATCATAGGTAAGTTAGAAATCATAATAAGTTTTGTTTAGTCTTTTCGTATATTAACGTTATTATATATATATATATATATATATATATAAATAATAATAATATATAATATAAATAAATATTTATATATATATAATATATATATTATATAGTATATATATTATATAATATTTATAATATATATAAATATATATTATATATATATATATATATATATATTAATATATATATATAATTATATATTAAGAGTGAGCGGAATTAACTGCAATCGATCCGCATCCCGCATATGCGGATATCCGAATCATTTCACTCCGCATACCGCTTAATTTTTGCGAGATAGCGTATAGTTTCACTCTATGAATTATGAGAAAACTTGTGTTCACTACCTAATATTTATTATTATATTATATAGATAGATATATATATATTATATATATATATTATATATAATATATATATATACTATATGATATATAATATATATAATAACTATATATATATATATCAAACTTTCAAAGATGACAGAAGCACTCATGCTGAAGATAGATATAATAGATTGCAAAACGTTGACGCATGTACAATAGCAACTTTGTCAAATCCATAGATTACAAACATTAATTTCTTGGACATCGGTTTTTACAGAGGGTTAAAATTAATCTTGGATGCCTATGTGATGAAAGTGCTAAAGCAAATATCACCAGCCAATAAAAAGCAAAGATCACAACAAACAGAACACGCCAATACATCTGTGACGATCATTTTGAATCCAGATGAACCGTTTTTTGCTTCTAGCATTCTCATTGAGAGTTGTCGAGGTGTCAAAAAACTCTATCATTGATCAAGAACAAAAGAGAAAAAGCTTGAATCAATAAAATCCACTGTCTTGAAAGATAATTGTAAAAGTTTTCAACATCTTGCAGAAGTCGTCAGGAATTCTTAGCATGCCCTTTAACAAGTGTAGCTAGTGAGCGTCTTTCATTGGTGCAATGCTCATTTTACGACGAAAAGTATAAGCAAAACTCTCCCTGAAAGGCGCAGAAGCTTTGATTTGAACCATGATTTGAGAATTATTATTTCAAGCATTAATATATAAACCTTTCCAAATTGTGGCTTGGAAAAAGGGTTTTTGGGCAATAAGAGGAAAGAACTTTCACGTTTAATATATATATATAATTATATACTAATATATATTATATATAATATATAGATAAATATATATATATATTATATATATATATATATATATATATATAATATATATATATATATATATATATTAATATATATATAATATATATATATATATATATACTATATATATAAAGTCCTGTGGCTAAAACACAAAAACTTAACATCCCAATCGCGCTATAGTATTTTAACTCCGCATCCCGGAAGTGAAAATCACTATCCGCTACACCTCTATAATATTATATAAATATATATATATATAATATATAATATTATATATAGATAGTATATAGTATATATATATAGATATATACTATATATATTATACTATATATAATATCATGTAACGATGCAGATTATTATTAATATAGTGTATTTGTAAGCCAA
>JABUQX010095072.1:17500-27500 GCA_015478945.1 Trachelipus rathkii
TGGGTCTGGGTTAAAGTAAAATCTTTAGAGTCTATACGTGAACGTTTTCTTTGGAGTCTTCAACGTGAACGTTTTCTGAGCACGCACACACTTACATATACTCACCTATAGTCCTTGGTGTACATGAGAGTGTAATCAAGTTTTGAAATATAGAGATGTATTGGAGCTAGACTGAAGACGAGTGTATACGTATATTTTGACGTCATTTCTGTTATAATTATAATAATGCTTGTTTAATATTATCTTAATTTTGATTTTGGGTATCTAAGTCTAGGTTAATGTAACTTTATATTACTTTTTAAAATACTTTTTAAATTATACATCATCACTAAATGCCAAATCAGAAAATTTCCAGTTTGAGTTCTGTGTTATGTTTAATTCAAAATTTAATTTGCTTCTAAAATTTCGTTTTTTTTTTTTTTTTGCTTTTTTTTTCTTGTTTTTTTTTTTGTTTTTTATTCTCGTAACTATTTCAAATTATTTAATCCGAGTGTGCATAATTTTGCATTACATTCTCCCGGCATAAAATTTTTTTCACAAATTGTGTAAGAAAATGAGATTAGTGAAACATTGAAAAATGTTCACCACAACCGCGGTATTAAAATAAAAGGCTGACGATATACAAAGAATACAGCAGATTATTTTTAAAATAACTGTAGTTTAATTAGATTCAATCTCCGATATTAAAATCTCTCACACTATAAACTCATGTTATAAGGTGGTTTACAACATTTTTCATTATATATATTAGGATATTCCGAACTAATTTTCAGTTCCGGCTGGAACCGTAGTTAGCCAAAATTCCAAAAACCGTAACTTCTAATGAACTTTCCTTTAACTATAAAGAAATGTTAAAAAAAGAAAATTTATATAACTTTCAATATAAAAGCATATATATATATATATATATATAGATATATATACTTAATATATATATATACCTAATATAACTATATAATATATATATTATATAATAGATATATATATATATTATTATACTGATATATATATTATATATACCGTTATATTATTATATAATATATATACATAATAAATATATAATATAATAATATATATATAATTATAATATAATAGTATATAAATATATATATATAATAACTATAATAATATATATATATATACCCCTTATATATATGTTTTAAAAATAAACCCATTAATATTGAATTATATTATAATGATGCTACAAAATCTATAATAGATAGGGTGTAAAATATGCCACAGAAATAAATCGACGGTAGTACACCAACTAAAACATTTAATTACAACACAACTTCATAACATTATGAAATCATCACGAAAGAGAATTTCGGAATCAAAACTTATAGTAAAAGCGGAGAGCCTGTATTTTCAAGAACAAGACACCCAAAAATAGCGAAAGATCCAAGCCGTGAAACAAGTGAGTCTTTTTTTAAAAATTTCCCCCCAAAAAATTTGGCATATCAGACCCCAAATCACAGAACATAAAATAATGAATTTTATTGCAATGAGTAACAGCCATTCACAAACACTAAAGAGCCAGGGATTCATTAAAGCTTCTGCCAATCATCTACCTAACAATCCTAGTTGTTCCCAGGAGAAGTTATGAGGTAGAGAAGATTTATGTACACTTCATACAGTATGAGATCATTCCAGTATTCAAGAATTATCTAAGGCTAATCAATTAATTTAACTAACATATATCATGATAGCAAAAATATTTAACGAGTCATTTATTCTTAAACTACTCACTGCCTTACAGCGAGGTTGAAAAATTGTGAGTTGTACTCCTTTGCCCTATATGGATAAAAATTTTGAAATAAATTGAATTTAATTGAAATATTTATGTCCTGTATTTTGAACTTGGATTGAGTAAGCTTACTTTAAATTAACTTACTGTAGCATTTATACACGGTATGAATGCTACACAGCTACTATTATATTGTAAAAGATGCTATGGGTTATGCTAAATAAATCTCTTCCAGCAGATTTTTTTCTCAGAATTAGATCAGTAATTCCGGTTTTTCGCTGGAATTCTGATTTACACTCTAATATATATATATATATATATATATATAATATAATAATATAATATATTATATAATATAATATATATATATATATTATAATATATATATATATATCTATATATAATATCAAATTTAAGTTCTTCTCCCTGAGATCCGTCATCTTCCGAGATGAATTAGAAGAAAATTGGGAAGGAATCAAGTTGAATGAGATTATGGAAATTCAAGTTAAATTAAGTAAATAAATTAATAAATAAACAACTTTGATTAAAATTGCTGTAAGTAGATAGGAACACTAGACGAGAAAAGCCTCACCACCAGTTTTCACACCATACATAGGTGTAGGATATTTTACGTTGTTGATTTTTGTTGTTGCTTTGCTTAGTAGACAAATCACATCATACACAATTGGAGCTACGAATGACGTCTATGCTGAAGACATATTTTGTTGTAAGCTATTAGTTTGATGATCGTGCTCATGTATCTACTGTATATATAAATATTATAAATATATTATATATTATATATATATATTAAATAATATTAATTATAATATATTAATATATATATAAATATATATATATATTATATATATTAATAGTATATATATATATATATTGATTAAATACTGCTTTAAATAAACCGCAGCTCAATATGTATTAATAATCACTCAGAGTACTTTTTATCAATAATATATATATAAATATACTATATATATATATAAATATATATTATATATAATATATTAATATATATATATATATTATATATATAAAAGTCATAATTAAATGAGAGAAGACTTATAGCATTTCTGCTGAAATTGATAAATTGATATCTGATAAATATAGCCCATGACTACTCTATTGACTCGAACAGGTCTGAGTCAACCTTTATGATAGCGATCCTTTATGTTTAAATGCAGTTAGCAGGAGAATTACAAGAGCTCATGGAAAGAATAAATACATCTATGAGGTAGCATACAGTGAAGGATGATAAAGATGCAGTTTGTATTTCTGACGTACATTACATTGGAAGAACTGAAAATAGAAAATTTATATCCAAGTGTAATCAATTATTGTAAATCCAGATAATGGGAATTCTTATCATATTATATATATATATATATATATATATAATGATTATATTATAATAATATATATATATTATATATAATATAATATATATATATATATATATATTATATATATATATATATATAAATATTTATATTATATAATTTCGAATGTCATTAGATTATATTAATCCTAGATTGCATGTATAATATTTTCAGTATATATAATATAGTATTATATAATATATATTATATATATATATATATATATATATATATATATATATATATATAATAATATACGTATATATATATAATATATATATTTTATATATATAATATATAATATATAATATTATATATATATATTTAATTTCAATAAAATTATTACATAAGTCGTAGAAATTTGTATGAAAAAAAATGGAAAAATTGTTTTTTTCTCTGCATTATCCTAGTAAATATCGATATTTATCAATGTAGTTATTCACGGAACGTGTATACAATGTGTTCAAATATAAGTTAGTCGCTTAATCAAATGATCATGCTGTGTAGAAGGGTGTGGGGGTGTGTGATGATTTAATCTATTTAATAAAAAAGAATAAAAAATTTAGTTAAAACAAAAGCATATTTATTAATAGTTTTATGTTGTTATACAAATAATAAAATAAAAATATTGAAACTTTATGACCCTAAAGCAGTAAGTCAATAAACTCAGTAGCGCATGGCGCGGAAGGGGGCTGTGTGAGCTATTGCCTACTGCTTATTACATACTGCCCTACAGTCTATAACGATACATGCTTTCAATAAAAATAAATTAAAAATTGTTAGTAAAAAACAAAATTCTTAAAAATTAAAATGTATTAAAAAAAATAAAATAGCAAATATAACTAAAGTTTTAAAATAAATAATTAAAAAACTTTTAACCAAAATAAAAATAATCATCGTTAAGCAAATATAACAATATCAATCATGTAGAGAAACATCAGTTTACATCAGCCTAAAGAAAATGCGATTTAAGGCTAATAGATCATTATGTAATTATGCTATGAATTCATTTCATTTAAGGTGAAACCCTTTTACGGCTTTCGACCCCAAAGGATGTTGGTTGATCTTACCATTTCAGGACTCCTCAGTAACATCGTCCTTCTTCATTCAGAACAAAATGTTTGATGTAACATACAATTATCTGACCAAATGCAATTTCTTCAATGACCGCACTCCCAGGGAGTGTTTTCAGATTCCCCTCGATCAACTTGAAACTAGAAATTCGGGTGTCTGTGGGGTCCGGAAAACATTATAAAATACACAAATATTGCGATATATAAACGAATGTGTGCCTTAACTCAGCCCCGCGCCGCAACCCCATGCTCCACTCCAGCTTCCGGCAGTGTTCCACCTCTACCATTTTCTTAATTTCTTATCTTATACACTCCATGTTTTTCATTTTTTTCTAATGCACTGTGTTTCTATTCACGTGGAACCCCATAAAAGACGTCCTAATAGACATCTTGATGAATGGACTGAACCTCCAAAATAGGAGCCTAGCGGTTTGTAAAATGGGAGTTAAACCCATTACTGTGTCTATTATACTCGTTAGGACCGTTTCCACTCTACACCCAAGGCTCTGATGCAGGCACTGCATCAATACATTCTCCATTCTCTGTACCTGGGTTTATCCTTCTTCATCCTTTCTCATCTCTTTTACATCTCCTATGTACTTCTTATCTTCTTTTTTTCCAGCTCGAACCCTAAGGATGCGTTCCTTACATTCTTAGGCGCTTCTGAAAACTCTAAATCAATCTTAGGAGAACGCTTACCTAATGAAAAATACCTTAACTTGGTCTAATTATAAGTAGTATACAATATTCAACTCTGCGCTCCTAACCGTTTCGTCTTCGTATCTTCAAGTCCTCCGATCCTTCGCTTGAAGCATGTTCACAGCTTTATTTTTACCTACTTAGGCCCATATCCAATTTAAAGGGTTCAAGCTCAGCATCACCCTGATAGGACGGCCGAGCGGCCATGAATCGCAGATAGACTGCGTACACTATCCACCAGCTATATGTACTCCAAATTTAAAAGGCTCTGAAATTCACTCTCCCCATCAGCAAAATCGACAAGGCGAAATACCCTAGCATCAAACACTATAAACTTACATACGTTATATATATATATATATTAATACTATTAAGTTATTTATATTATATACTCACATTAACATACATATATAGACCCCCCCCTATACCATATACCACATAAATACATATATAAAATAATAAAACAAACAAAAGAAAAAACATATTATAACAAAACAAGAAGCAAATTTGATCTGAAAGAGAGATACCTGAAACAAAAATGACAGCTTAGCGATCCAACATTCATCTTAAAATCTATCAGGTCCCGTAAGAATTTAACCAATTTATATGGATCAAGCCCCTAACCAAACACTTCGCTCTTTCATCACTATGACCTGTCTCAATTTCAATCTAACTGTAGTCTTCTTGACTATGTTATTCTAAAACGCATATCAACTAATTTAATTTAAATCAGTATCAATTACAACATCAACCCATAGTACAATAAAAAATTATAACTACTATATATATAAGTATATATATACATACCTATATATATATTATACTATACTATATACTATATATACTACATATATATATATATCTATAACCTATAGTAATATATATATATATTATATATATATAATTAATAGAATCATCACTACATATATCATAATACCTAATAATAGTATGATATATATATTATAACAATATATATATATATATATTAATATATATATAATATAATTATATAATATATATACTTACTATATAACTACGTTATATATATATGTAGATACATGCTGAATAACAAACAATATACCGTCTTCACCATAATGATCCTCATTCCCCTAGCTCTCTCCTCTCTCCTCTGTGTGTGTGTGTGGTGTGGTGTGTGTGTGCGTGTGATGTACTTGAAAAAAGAGTGTCCACCCAAAACAACAACAATAAAAAACCAAACAACAACAAACCAAACTAAAATGGTACACAAAATCTCCTGCACATCGAACAGAACTTAAATAATTTACACAACACTCGTTTATATATATATACTATAATACATAACTACACTTAGCTATGTAGAATATAACCTATATAATACTAATATATCTTAACCAACATACCCTATATAAATAAATACCCATACTACCAACCATATATATATAATATAATATAATATAAAACAAACCATAATAGAACTATTATCAAACTATAAATACTATAATATATATAATATAACTTATATAGTAATACTAATATAGTCGCATTAAACAGATTCCCGATACTAAGCTAAAAACTTTCTATAGGAGCCTAAACAATCAGGAAATCCCAATTTTTAATAGCTTATATATTCCAGAAAAGTAATGACCTTCCCGTACTTGTAATACCATCCTGTCATTTAGGTTGCAATATTAGATTTTATTTTCTCTATAACAAACGGTTAATTAATTTTTTTGCCGTGAACGAATTAGCAACAAATCATATTTCCCAGGAACGGCAATGCCTTATAAAAGAAAAAGATGTGTTAATGTGAGGAGGGGGAGTTGTTCAAAGTTCCGGTAGAGTTTTGTGGTTAGACAAGTTGTAACGCTCACCTTTACCTTGCTCCTCGAATATGTGATGTGGGATTACAGGACAGAAAGTAAATTTTTGCACAGTTTATCTGGTTTTTTTATTATTATTTTTTAATGATTTTGATTTCGAGACTGATATGGTGCTTTTTACCGTTCTTTAAATGTTTTTTAACATTCATTTTAAGTGGACAAAGATAGTAAAGAAGCGAGCCGGTACAAGTATAAGCAAGGAGTGCGAGTAGAAGATAAGGGGAGGGGCTTTGGAACACAGGGGGTAAGGGACCTGCATTGAAATATTAGGGGTAGTAGAGGACTTTAATAAGACACGACTGTGTCAGAATGCGGACTTTTCTTATCTCATGTTTAAAGAACTGACTACCACCGGAGATCCGATTGAATTAGTCAATTATATTATCTTTTTGCCTTCGTACTTTTCTATAAAGAGAAGTACCGTTAGTTCGTTCTTATTATGACGCCATTTATCAATCTTTAACACAATATTGCATTCAAAACTTATCAACTGAAAACAATTTTGAAATTTTGTTTTGTCCTTTATTATTTCCTTCTATATTATAGTATATATTCACTATATATATATATTATAATATAATATATATATTAATATAATATATATATATATATATATATATATATATAATAATATATCATATATATATATAATATATATATAAGTATATATATATAATAATTATAATATATTTTCTGTTGGTTTCTACTATATTTTATCTACTTTTCATACAATATCGTTTACCAAATATTATATCTTTCATTCTTTTCCTTTTCCATTGTCACTTTCTTCTCCGTTGTGCCTGGTCTTCAAAGGCTCTCCATTTATCAACGTATTAATAGAGTTCATATAAAGATTTTTGACATAAATGTGTGAAAGCCGAGTGAACAATTGTAAAACAATGAAGATTTAATAAAATATTAATTAATACCACTTCATCATATATATATATATTATATATATATAATATTATTATATATAAATATATATAAATATATATATATTATAGTATATATATATATATATATATATATATTATTCTTTCTTTCATCCTCCCACGAATTCCGCAATTGGAGTAACGTGCCAACATGCACAGCGAACAAAAGTTAAATAAGACCATACGTAAGTCGAAAACAGTACCCTCATACTCTAAGTGCAAGCCGTCGCAGCCAAAATCTCCTAAAGCTTAACAAACCACGACAGACCCACTATGAATCTCGGTTCGTTAATGTTAGGGTTAACCCCATGGGCCAGTCCCACAGCATAACTCCTCAACAAAACCATTCCATTGATTTCTATCATGCACACAATATCTCGATTTCTGCTAAATTCCGCAATTTATTTCCTTCAGAACTCCTTTACTAATTCAAACCAACTTTTCTTCTGTCTCTCAGCCGGTCGATTCACAACACACTCGCCTTATACCCAACAGATTATCACGCATTCTTTCCATATGACCAAAACCATCTTAATACACTCTTATTTACACTTTTTCACAGCACATCAGCGCCCTAACATGCTCATTGTTTATTTTATCAACTCTTCTCATGCCCAACACTCCTATAAGATTATACATTTGACAGACTGCACCTTTTATCTATCCCTCTTATGCCACACCAAAGTTTCGCTATTATAGACTTAATACCGGTAACAACGTATCCTATGCAGAATTCAATAGCGCAATCATGATTGGCCACCTTGATCACAAATTTAATTCCACTCGCCACCTTCCTACCACTCAACTTTTCTACTACACTCTGCATCATCCGTTCCCTTTTCATCCAACATATATATCCTAAATATTTAAACTCGGTATACTTGTTTCAAGTTGCTACTCCAAACGTGTTTCTCACCCACCTCATCACCTTATTCTTATTTACATTTACTTTCAATCCCCTCCTTTTAATACTTTCAAACCCTCTACCAATCCTCTCAAAACTTCTTCAGATTCACCACACAAAACCAAATCATCTGAATACAATAAGAAGAGCACCCTCCACTCTCTTCCATTCTCCATCAGTGTAACCACTCACTCCCCTGCTACTCATACGTTTAATTCTTCCATCACCTCATCAATATACAAATTGAATAGCCATTGATATATTACACGTCCCTGCCTCACTCCATTATTAATGTTAAACCAGGCACACCATTTAATTTATTCTTACACACGCTTCACTGTCGTCATACATACTTGTGATTCCATTCAGAAGCCTACCACCAACACCATATATCTTAACACCTGCAGAGAACTTCCCTATTAATCCTATCATACGCCTGCTGCACTTCCATAAAACCTAAATACATTTTCTTCTTCTTTTTTTCATTTTCTCACTCATTTGCTTCAGTGAAAATATTTGATCTACATATCCTTTACCACTTCGAAATAGACCTTGTTCTTCAACAATCAGTGACTCGGTGACTCGACTCACTTTCAACCAAAATACCAGCATATATCGTCCTACAAAACTCAATAAACTAATTCCCTTATAGTTTTTAAAGTTCCCCTTATCACCCTTACCCTTATACAGTACAAGGGTACTATTACTGTACTCCTCTAATCCTTCGAAACTGTATCCTCCACAAATACTGTTACGCAACTTCCATATCCAGTCAATCACGATCTCCCCTCCATTCTTGATCATTTCACCAGTAATTCCATCTATACCTGCTGCTTACCATTCTTCAACTTTCTCACTCTATCTATTACCTCCTCCTTTCTAATTATCACATCCCAAAATAACTACCTTTTCTTACACCATCAAACCCACCTCATCATCACTATCATCTCTCACACTCTCATATAATATTATATATGAATATATATATATATATATATATATATATATATATATATATATATATATATATATTATAATATATATATTATTATATATATATATATAAATATATATATATTATATATATATTATATGATTTCTAATATATATATATATATATTATATATATATATATATATATATATATATATATATATAGTATTATATATATATAATATATTATATATATATATATATATTAACTATTTATATATAGTATATATATATATATATATATATATATATATTTTACTATTTATAGGAATTAAGACTCTATAACATAATCTATGAATATATATATATATGTATTATATATATATAATAATATTTATTTATTATATATATATATATTATATATATATATATATATACTAAATAATATATATA
>JABUQX010095073.1:0-20000 GCA_015478945.1 Trachelipus rathkii
TGCGAGGTATTCTAAATCTTGGAAATTCACATATATGATATTGAGTTTAAACATAGGACTATTATTTTAGATAATGATTAATTATTTTGTTAATGACTGGAAAATAAAACCTTACGACGCCGTTGCCTAACATTTTTCAGTGTGTGAGTTCCAACGTTTCCAAGGAACTTTAATATTTGTAAAAGTTTACGGTAAACGACGGGTTTAGAGCTGAACTGGAAGGCATTTCATTATAAGCATTTTTAGAGGCACTTAATTCAATATCTCGAGATGCTGCAATTGCTTCTTCAAAAGTCTAAGCTTTTGTGTCAAAAATAAATCATAATTTTTATGTCAGCAATTTTTAGAAAACATCTGCTTATAAATAATCTTTCGCAAATGGATTGTTTCTATAAACTACACTATGTTGATGAAGGTATATATGAAAAAGACATTATAACAAGCGTGAAGAAATGCATAGATTTAAGAAGTTATAAATTGTCTTTAGGAAAGTTTTTAATGCTATTTTCAGGTAAAGTAAAAAAAGAGTAAATATATTAATAGGATAACTTGGGAGGAGAGCTAATATTATGTATGAATTCCTTTTAAACTTTGTTATGGAGTCACGAGTTTATATAAGTAAGTTTAGTATATATATATTAAGCGGTTATGTTATTAGAGAATTCACCGTCTCATCTGCAATGATTTTTTCATGTTATACAAGTCGATAGTCATGAGCTCGGGTTTCTCTTCAGAGTGATCTGTTCGATTCGCTGTTGATTTACTCTTCCTGAATGTAATAGTGTACCCTCTATTGAACTGTCATCAGCTCGTTGAGTGGCTCTGCTGATATATTTAGTCTAACAGAAGGGAGGTTAATGTAAAAGTGATTATTTTCTTAGGTTTATTTGATTGCTACGCTGACTCATGCTTGAGGTTTATTGAATTAGAAAAATTTATGCACTTATAGGCAAGAAGTCACATGCATTGAGAGTAATTTAAATATTAGTATATCATAAATATTATTTCTGTTCTCTTTCTACAGTAGAGTGATTATTTTAGCAGTCTTATTATAAAACTGATACATAATATATATATATAATATATCTTTAGGTTTTTGAAAATAATGTGATTGTGTATTAGAGTCTATGTAATAAGTTATCCTTGTATTGCTAATGAGCGTCGAGATATTATAATCAGGCTTTTGGTGTTACAATTACATAGGAATGAAGTTTATCTATAGAGATTATCTTGTGGTAAGCCTTTTATTATATATAGTGCCTGTTCATGTTTTTACGACTCTCCGTCAGTTTGATTTTTTTTTTTTTTTTAACATATTGCTAGTAATATGATACTAATTAAAATTTAAGTGGTGACGGAATGATTCAAAAATTCTAAATATTTTGAATAATTTTTTAAAAATACCATATATAAGAAAAAAATTTCAAAAATGAAAGATCTCGAAAAGTACGATATCTTACGAAAAACCAATTACATATTTGGAATCAGCATATTAAATGCTTATTACAAAAATGTAAAAAAAAAATAAAAAATATTAAGGGGGCCGGAGCCGACGGGGGACAGAGGGGGGACGTTTCCATACCCGTAGGGGAGGGGTGGAGGAACCCTCACATAGGATGAGAACACAGTAACACACCAAAGATATGAGTAGAATAGATGATAGTAAGTGGAGGTTTCTGGAGAGTCTCCTTCCCCGTAGAAGGGGAATGTGGAAAAATAGAGTGAGCGTATATACCTCTGCACGAGATAAATTGTACTTAACTCTCTGTATATCACTGACCATATATATTTACATGGCAGTTTTACCCTTTGGTATTTCGCCTGGTACCAAAAAAATGTAACGCTATAACAAATAGAGAACTCACGAGGTATGTGTAAAATACGTATAACAGGTCTTACTTTATTATTATGAAGTCATCTAGGGTTTACTCGTCATACCAGATAGTGTAATATTTAGGCACTCACATATACGTCAAAATATATCACAGTATTTTGAAAAAGAATAGAATATTATGCTCAACATCTAGTATCAGGATGTCTTTACGCTATGTAATACTATTTAACAGGATTTTTTATCAAGATATACGTTAATCACTATGGTTTGTTGCTAAATAAATATTAGTAAGATGTATTTATTTATATTTTAAATTTATAATAACGTATATAGCATTATATAGCTATATCTATACGCTATATAGTTATATCATTATTATTATATTGTTAATTATGTATCTTGATAGACTTATACGGAGGATTAAGAGACTCGGTCTATCTTTGTCATATTATTAAAATGGAGGATATTACTATTAAGCAAATGAAGACTGAAAAATAGCGAGTCATGAGATATCATTAAATCAGATCAATATTTGATAAAATAGAAGTAAAAGTTAAAATATAATTGCAAAGCGAAGTCCAAGCAACATTCGAGTGCGTCGCTGGCCGGTGATAAACTGCCTCGTAACATATGAAGTGCTCGATTATGGTATAGGAGTGAGAGCCCAAATGAGAATTAGTTTTCGCATTTAGTTACACCTTCACTTGAGTCACTCGAGAGGGAGTGAGCCAAGATTTGCACTCGTTTATAAGAGTGGTTGAGACTGGCTATTTATACGACTCTATGCCCTGTGCACGAAGGGAACTAGGGGTCTACCCATACAATAGCGACCTCATGGATTAGTGTTAGCCCACTGTTTGTGCATCACGCTGAGTCCCTATTTTTTACTTTCAAGCTTTAGTTGAAGTTAAACTTCTTGTAACATAATGATCAACTCATGTCAAAGCTTTTGTGAAATCTAATAATACTAACAGAGAGGAGAGTGTAGAGAAATCCTTATTATTATTTTACTTATATGTTTCCCTTCAATGTGACCAGAAGTGATATTATATTTACTGATGAAATCTAAAGCCAATTTGGATTGCGAAGATTCATCCATTCCAGATGTAGACGTATCTTCGATTTTGTTTTCTTTTAAATATAGAATCACAAAGAAAACTTGCTCATACATAGTTTGAACCACATATTAAGACAGAAAGTAAAACTGGATTTTTGAATATATGAATATTTCATCTATTTCTGAATTTAACTCATAGAGAGTAAGGAGTATTGAACAAAGCTTAAATTATCCTCTTTGCTTGAAACTATTTTACTTAATCGTGTTTTGTGATACGCCTATTGTGTTAAAGTGACCTGCTGAATAATCAATCCGGTCTCTCTGCTACGCTGATAAGAAGTCCAGATACAGTCCAAAAAGATGCGAGAAAAAAAAATTCAATAACTATTATTAATAAAATAATTGAATAAAAGCATCTTTTTGTTATCAATGTGATTACTAACATTAAGAAAGTGCAGTGGAGTGTTATTTCTCAATACTTGTTGCTCTGTGATACTAATTAGAATATAAAACAGTGAGTATTTGCAAAGGTAACAACATTCTGTCACAAAATGATCAATGAAGAAAATATACGAGATAAAACCAAATGATATAATTATCTTAACAAAATGAGTGGGGTGGAAATAAAAAGTATCTGCGTGTTGACTGAGAGTTTGAGCGCCTATAAACATGATGAATTATGAGAGAGAGAGGAACGGTTAGAAGAAAATTTGTCCAAGACCTAATAAAAGTCCATGAAACGACTTTTCTGATTTTTATGTTAACCTTAAAAAACGTTTGGACGCTGTAGAAACACGTGAACTAACACTCTTTTTCTTCTTAGACGGTCGTCAACAAAAAAAAATGACGCAACGACGGTGATGGAGAATCTATATTCACAAGTGGAAGAAAATAGATAAGACAGCCTAATCCCTGTTAGTCGCGGCCCTCAATTGAGGAGAGAGACGTCATATCACAAGTTTCCATAATGCACTGTTTGACAAGCACGGGGTTTTTGTCCTCTTAAGATTTGCTTACCCACCGATTCGTCGTTTCGTAAAATTCGTCAATAACACGTAAATGTCGAGATTCCTTATGGTCCAAGAAGCCAACTATCGCGAGGATAACACTAAGCTGTATAATGCCTTATCTTTCGGAATATGTCGGTTGCGCTCCAGACACCTATTGATTGTTCTAACCTCCCTCACAAAAGAAGAGATATATTCACGCTCAGTTCTTCCTTATTCTTACTACAAGTCTAGCGAGGTTTTCTTTCTTTTGTTACTCTCAGAGTCGGGTATAAAGCTTCACTAATTCCTCAATTAAAAAGATGCAAAAAAACCGCGCACACGAATGGGCCTATACCCCTAATCAAAGCAATACTTAAATGAGAAAGTGCAAGAGGATATTCAGAAAACAAAGATGCAATCACTATGTTAGAAGTAGTCTCTTTCCTCTTGCTGCCCTTTTCTTACAGCAATACTGAACTTGTTGTGCCTTTAATATCCTTATTTCCCATCAGGACGTCTGTGTGATAACGAAGATTATCACTTTCTCCGCTTGGTAAGGTATAATTCCATTATTGATAGTTATATTTAACAAAGCTTAACAATAATTTATCATGGTTTTGGTTGATAGAGTTTAGAAAAGCTGGTGTTAGCCCATGGGTTTTGAATTCTTTCAGCGCACAAAGTTTTTTTCGTTTTAATAGGGAATGAATGATTCGTCGTATCTGCATTTTATTTATATATTTACGAATGATTGAATTTTTCTTTCTTCAATGCCTATGTTCTCACTGGATGTGAATGAAAAGTCAATTTCCTATTTATTTTGTTTATGTATTTCAGCCTTTCGATGTTCACCATCTTTAGTCCTGTATTTTAATGGTCGGTGAAATTTAGTCTTAATTAATACGCAATTTTTGCAAGACATGGAAAGTTTTTTTTTTTTTTTTCGTTTTTTTTATAATCTTTTTTTTTCCTCTATTTTTTTCTATTTACCTTTTTTCTCCTTTTTGCGTGTGGTTGTGGAAATGTTTAAATTTTATTTATTTATTCTTATACCTCCTTACTTCTATATATGATATCTGTCTCTCCACAATAAAAGAAATCTCAATCTACAGCTAAAATCGCATGATCTCAAAGCATCAAAGAAACAAAAAAAACAACAACTAAGAGAATGTAAATATCAAAAGGAATAAAACTCTTGTGTGTCAGTTAACTATATGGAAAAATAACAATAAAAATCATCACTAAAACTAAAAAAAAGGTACATAATAAGACTCTTAATAATAGGCACAAATAATAGATCACACTAATCTATTCAAAATAAAATAATGAAGAAAATAATAATAATAATAATAAAGATAATAGATAACATTTATAATAATAATACATAATATCATAGATAATAATAATAATGAATAATAAATAATAATATTAAATATAATAATAATATAATTAATAATAAATAATTCACATAATTACAACTATAATAATCAATAATAATAATTATGAAGAATAATAATTATAATACAAATCAATAAAATAACTAATAATAATATAATATAAATTAATAATGATTGAGACAATTACATAAACAATTGAAAGATAAGATACTACCCAGTCATACTATAAAGGAAAATGTGTCCTTGTAAATTGTTAAACTCATTCTCTCTCTCTACAAGTGGAGAGAATTGTAACAGTCTAAATCAAATTTAAAATTAAATATATAATAAATGTAGTAACAAAAAAAATTTTAATTTAGAGTATTAAACACTGATGTGCTAATATTTTATCTCCTTTTTGTTTGCACGCAAATTATACAATTTTAATATGGTAATTACTGTGAAGGCAAATATCAAATATTTCGAATAATAAAGATTGTGAATGCAGAAAACTCAAAGCATTTCCCTTCCCGTGAATTTAAAAAGTTTCAGAGCTGATGAAATGGCGCGTGCGCCAAGAAATTTCAGCCTGAACGCCGATTTTGGAGGGAAAAACTTGAGATGCTTGCTTTCAAAATCTGAAAGAATGTTCGAGCATTACAGTAAGCGTAAATAAATGATTTTTTTTGTATCCGTCAAAATTGGTGAATATTGATTCTTAATGATAGTTTCTTCTCATTTCTTTAATAATTCAAATGATGATTCAAAAATGTGTTGGTAATATATTTAATAACAATATACCAGAATATTTCATTAAAATAACATGCCTATCATAAACGGGAGACTCACGGGCACATTACATGAAACAAATCACTCTGCGAACTCGAATGAAAGGTTCGGCGAACGACGAATGCATATTTATGCAAAGTTCCCGACGATACTGAGAGAGCGGAGTTGACTTGTGATATTTACCGCTCAAAACTGTCTAACGTTATGATCTATTAATTAAGAGAGTATTTTCAAATAAGAAAAAAATTTGATAGAAACGAGACCACTCAAAGAATCCGAGCCACGATTTAAAGCATTCAGAACAGTTTAGTGCGTTTAGCGCTATAAACATTATAACGAGCGTTACAGCAAGGAGAGCTTGAGTTGTCACGTTTCCAAATTTGAATCCTTTTTTAAATATTCTTACCACATTTGAAAAAAAATCATTCCTTCATCAGTTTAAGCTAGTCATTAAAATAATTTACATCGGAGCATATAATGCTCACTCAAAATTTATGAATTTTTCGGTTAAAATAAGAATTTTATCTGTTATTTCAGTTTTTTTCTTTTTTTTATTTTATTTAATTAAAATACTTTGAACATAAATTGTATACTTTCTCAAAATAATGAAATTTGCCATTGCAAATTAATATTAAGTTTTGGTTCTGGAAAGAGATTTGTCTCATTGGCTCTAGCTTAGAATATACCAACAATCGAAGCAACATAGTGGACTGTACTTAGTTATGTAAACTTATCTTTGAGTTATATTTCTCGTTAAAATAACATAATTAACACAAAATCCAATGCACTATAATACATGCAAGAAACCCATCGACAATTTTATATTCCCATGGAAAATTAAACTTATTACTATACATATACGACAAAGAAACTGTGTATCATAATACATTAGAAAATTATTATAATTAAAATACCTGATTGAGAAGCGTAGCTACAACTAAAAGAGTTGTAAGTGACCCCATTACTCTGACATCAAAAATTTCTGTACGAATGAACAGAATATACCGTAAAATTCGGTCAAACGAAATAGCAAAACTTAAACGAGAAAAAATATGGGAGGAGTCAAACGTATAGAGTGCTTTCTATCCCACACAAGTGAACAAACGCAGATGGTAACCAAAACAACCTCGCTATTGTGAATTCCTCAGTACCAGCCCTTTAAATTGGAGCCTTTCAAAAAAAAAAAAAAAAAGAAGAGAGAGAGAGAGAGAAGAGGATAGAAAAACAAAAGACGCAAAATAAAAAGAGGGAGATGAGAAGATGAAAAAAGATGAAGAAATATTATTTTTATTGACTTTCACTATTAAAAAGAATTTGGAAGCAGATAAGTGATGTTTTAATTTCATTTGAAAAAGAGAGGGATAAGATTTATTTCCTGCCGACGAAAAATGATTGAAGGCCCCACTTATTTTTATTCAGAAATCCTGAAAAGTAACGGAATCATCAAAATGAAAACCACGAGAACCAACCTGAAATTAGGAGAGAAATTGGTTAAAAATGTTGATAAACTTTGACGGCAAAGTACCTAGTTACTTTATTATAAATGTCATTATGTTAATCGATATTTTGTAAAATTTTCATCTCTTTGTAGTGTTCCGTCTTTTCTTTTATCCTTTCTCCTTTATGCATGTCCTAAACTCTCTTCTCAGAAGGATGGGGTGTTCTAAAGATATATGAAAGGGTAATTATTTGTACCAACTTATAGAAGCGCAGATATCCCCTCTGCCTCCGAAATCACCAAATCTGTGCTAATAATATTACTACGTAATTAAATACAAAGCAATGTACGCACATGCATGCGTGCCTAAAATCCTTTAACATTATGCGAATGTGTGATCAACCAAGCAGGCCTCTCCCGAGAGGGAGGAGCCAGATTTGAATTGTAAGGTGCGAGGCATTTTGACTGCCCTGCACAAGGGATAGGGCTACAACATAGCGCCTCGGATGGTTGTGTTGCGGCACAGCTGTCCCTATATTCAAGCTTATTGAATTAACTCTTTGTAAATCATCCAATTATAATTAACAATCATTTATTATTGTTCTCATTGACAAGTGAAATATATTATGAACCATCTATTCCTTTAACTTAGCACGTACGCCTGAAAATATAGCGCAAGTGAGACGTTCTCTCATCCAATCACAGAGGAGGTCGGATTTCTCATTAATTCTAAGATAGTTAAGGTGATCTTAACAGCATTATATATATAATATATAACTATATATAATAATATCTATATATATATACACTATAATATAGTAAATATATATATATATATAATAAAATATATATATACATATATAATATATAATATCTAATAATAATAGTTGGTATATATATTTTTTTTATCTTCTTAAAGATCTCTTTATATCTATGGGTTATATATATATTATCATATATATATATATATATATATAATATATATATAATATATATATAATAAATATATATATAATAGTATAATATATTATACCTATATATATATATATATATATATATATATATATGACGGTGAATGACGGTCACTATTAGCGAGACCAGCTGAGATTGGGTGCATGACTCTTTGCTCGAGACTAGTACAGTTACGCGGCCTATGAGATAGCTGTAAGGGAGGTTTGTGTGCCGCTGTGAATATTGAGGGCTAGAGCTGAGCATTTCACCGAGACATTGAGTCCTGAGCTCTTGTTTGTATACAAGTTACAGTGTTTAGTTTTAATTTAACTAATAATTCTGGAACCTTTCACCTTAAATTGTCTGTCTCTTGCTAAGTTCTAAACAGCCCCGATATCATTTTGCATATATATGTGGCAGTTTTACCATTCCCAGTCAAAAGACAAACATTAGATGATTTGTAAGGCAAGCTTATTTTTGCATGAGGTTTAATGTGAAGATGGGTGATCAAGATAAAACTCATGGGCCACACAAAGTGTACAGCAGTGTGTCGAGAGTTGTACGGATATGGACGAAGGGAAATCGTGATAAATTTCATTTGGTTATATGATTTGGTGAGAGCCCAGAGATCACTCAAGTGATTGTTACCCTTTGAATAGAAAAAACGTCAGAATAATAACAAAAACAAAAAACAAATGTAACAACAAGAATGTAATAATATGAAATGAATGTAATGAATGTAATCGCAGCTGAGATCCAGTTTCCAGTTTTTCAAATATTAAACACTTTGGAATAAGGAATACGGGTCTGATGAACATCAAAGTGACCCCAATGACGATAATTTGAAATTGAAGATGATTCCGTTCGTAATTGATTTGACCAGCTTGAGTTGAATGATTTGGCACGAAGATTTGGGACTATCCAACAAAAGCTTCAGAGCTGTTAGCATCAAGACTACACAGCGAAAAAATTGCTGAAAAAGGAGTAGGTACTTTCGATCAAGAGAAAGTGCGTTTCTGCAATACTTTCGAAGTGATGATGGATTTGTGTATTGCTATAACGTACGTGGTTTAATTGAAGAGTTGGAAATTTCAGCCTATGACGCAACTGAATGGCGATTGTTCATCGATAGTTCAAAGTGGAGCTTGAAGTGTGTCCTCCTCCACAATGGAAATTTATTTGGTTCATTCCCAATAGGCCATTCAGTTTGTTTGCTTGAAGAATATGAAGACATAAAGAGAGTCATTGAAAAGTTGCAATATACAATGCACAAATGGATCATATGTGTTGACCGTTAAAATTGTCTACATTCCATCTTGCCAGCAACGCGGATAACACAAGTATCCATGTTTTTGTGGTATGTGGGACAGCAGAAGCGTCTCGTGAGAAGCATTGGGTGCAGTCGAATTGGCCCGCAAGAGAGGGTTCTGCACACGAGTGGTGTTGATACCAGTAACAATTCTCACCCATCAGCCCCTGCGAACAGAAAGTACATAAATTTCCACCTCTGCAGATATAAAACTCTGATCCTCGTAGAATATCAATTATGTATTTTAGAAATCTGCTATTGTCCAGCTGAAGGAAGCACCTGTTTCAGAGCATATCCCTAATTTTCCAGTATCAGCGATTTCTACAGCCTGTCATTGTAGAAAGATATTATGAGAGACCGGTTGTAGTTTGTAATGGTCCACGTAATTCGGATGTACAGTCTCCTTAAAGATGAACTTTCAGTGAGGCAACGAATGAACAGATTTCTAACACAGATATTGATATGAGGTTAAATTCATAATCAGAAACATTTGTCAAAGAGACTATTGCTTGGAAACAACGCTCAAGTCAGCAGAAGTTACATACACCGATTGTAGCCCGAGAATTGTCTAAGCAACCTTGAACGTAGCTTTAAACTGCTTGATTGCAACTCAGCATCAATGATTGCATCTTTTCTTTGCCATAGCCATTTTGCTAACTGTTCCTCAGGAATAAATATGGTGCAGTCAGTGATTGAGAGCTCAAGTGGGGTGAGCTCGGAATAATCACATCCAAGATTTGAGGCTTGCACTAGCGAGGAGATCACGTGTATCATTAACGTAAATGGGATGTTTAATATGATATGGCTTAGACTAAGTTTTAAATGTGTGTCTATTGAATGACGAGTAATGTTCTCTTTGAGAGAGCATTAAATCTTACACAAGCAAAAGCTGTAACGCTGGAGAAATTTAGAAATCTTGAATTAATGTATGGGATCACCGATAGAATTGAGAAACTCCCTATAACTTGACCAAGTAGACTATATGTAACTTTTGTATGAATATAGAAATTATTTTGTGAACAGTATTATCATTTTGTGTAATGTATTATTTTCCTTATCTTGCGCCTTATTATGTATTGGCTCACATATTGTAGTATGAACATTTGAGACACAAAGAGGGTATACGCCCTTGTAGCTTAAACTAGTTGAACATTTAAGTGTGACAGTAAAACTGAGGAGTTATTTTCTCCGGTATCAGAGCCAAGAGAGTTGAGTGCACAAATACATAGTCATGACAAACTCTCTTACATGACAGAGACGATGGTACTATGTTCCGCAGTGTCATTGAGTGAAGATGTGAATTGTTTACTCCATTTTTTTAGATAGATATGAAAGAAAAAGCTAGATTACACTTCGTACTCCTATCCGTCACCAATAATGCTTAGAATTAAGACCTGCACCTTAACATCTCACGCGCTATATGGATTTTTTAGAGATAAAAAATTCCTTATATATACATAATATTTTCATAAACAACAAAACTAAATTGAAAAGTCGTTTAATAATCAGTCGAGAAAAAAAATGTCCCAAAAAAACAGTTGTATATTCAGCATAAACTTTTAGAGATAGAACACCATTGGGTGAGAAGGACACTCTCAGTAATGGTGTCGCTAGTGACACCATCTTAAGATAATTACGAAATAGCATCTGGAAGAACATATGAACTCTGATAGGATTATAAATAAAGACTTTTATTTCAGTATGACCTTTAGAAAAAAGTGTTTTTATGTTATACAATATTAATACAATTTTAGATGGAAAAATTCAGTGTTTGTAAGTTACTTCAGAATCGAAAATATTTAACCATAAAATTATCTTTCAGTCCTTCTGTTTTTTGAGTAAGGAATTCCTTTAATAATGACATCAAAAGGGGCTTGTGATGAATTCTCAGATGTCAATGTTATAAAAATTACTTGATTGTGTTGAAATATTGATTATGTTCTACACTAACATAATTACTCTAGTTTACCATATCAATAATAAGTATAATTTCATCTATATAAATAAGTAAATTCATGAATGTAGTTTCAAAATCATTTTTAATAAGAATAAAAATAAATTAGAGTACTCAGAATTATACAGTATACTATATAATTAAATAACTTAAATTAAACTAAATAAAATTATATCTTTTTAAACTTATATTAATTAGAAATAATAATAATTCATATTTACTAATTATTAAAAAAATAATAATTAAAAAGCCAATTTGAACTAAAAAAAGTAAAAAAATAAATAAAGTAAATGAAGAATCTTAGTATAAAAAAGAGACCTATAAATTGATTCTGTATATGAATAATAGTGAGATAGAAAAAAAGATACGATAGACGAAACGGCTGAAACAAAAAATACAACGCACACCTCATAGAAGAAACAACAACTATAAAAATATGTGTGGACGTGGCGAGATGGTGAGTGTCTTGTCGGGTGATCGGCGAGAGCTTTCTATGTGACTTTGCAACATCCTGTGGTCTAAGATCGCTAACTCTCTGCGGAATCGCTGTGGAATATCATCATTGATTAACTCTATCCCCTTAACCGTCTTACTGCTTGTCCTAGAGATGTTTAATTTTTTATATATATATATATAATTAATGAGTACTTTATACTGGGAATATATGTTTATGGTAAGTATTATATTGAAACTAATCCAAGAGTTTAGCTTTCAATAGATACATGGAATATAAATCCGTTCTTTAGAATATATATAAATATATAAAGATATGAAATTTTAATAATTTCATTATTGAGTAAGTAAATTATTATTATATATATATAGTATATATATATATATATATATATATAATATATAATATATATATATATATTTAATATAATATGATTAACAAACATAAAACCTAGATACAATATATATATATATATATATATAATATAATTATGTTATAATATAATATAACATACATTATAGAGTAAGTTATATATATATATATTATTGGACTATAGCATTCTAGTAATATATATATATTAGGTATATATTAGTACTATTTTAAATCGTTGAGTTGAGTATATATATATAATAAAGGTATAAGTATATAAAATATATTAATATTATATAATATATATATATATATATATATATATATTAATATAAATAGAATAATAATATTTGTGATATAATTTATTAATTGATATAATCATTAATATAAATAATTATGAGTATTATATTATATTATATTAATAATAATTATTATTATATATTACAATATATATATATATATAGTATATATTAATTATATGAAATATTATTATATATAATAATAATAATAATTAAAATAATAATATATATATTTAATATTATATATATATATAATATAATTATATATATATAATAAATTAATCTTCTACTCTGGTAGGACTTTCGTCCTGTCAGTGGGACCCTTCGAGAAGTTCTTGGGAAACAAGGGCCTAACGGCTAAGTCCGACTGGCTGAGCCAGTGCCTATCCGACGCCCGACGATTAATTCCTTTTGTGGCAAAAGCAAACACCACAAATATGGTACTCATTAACGTCTGAGTGTGACGAAAAGCTAGAGTTAATAGAGATAGCCTCACATTCTCATCGCTCGGCAAACCCCAGTACTACGAACCTGGGCCCACCCTCGCTTGCTAATGCGAGTGCTCTAGCCATTTAGAGCAGCTAGGAAGCAGCAACCAAACATATAATAATATATATATAATTAATAATATAATATTATATATATATATAGATTTATATATATAATAAATATAAATTAGATTAAATTATATTATAAATATATATCATATATATATATATATACATAATAATATATATATATATATATAATATATACCATATATATAATAATATAATATAATTAAAATATATATATTATTAAATATCTCTAAATATATATACTTTTTTCACAATTACACGCACTAAAAAGAGGTCTTGCATAATAAACATTAACCATCCTTTTAAACGCTGTCTCACCTCAAAACACTCCTAAGAGTCTCCTAAACTTTGATATTATTGTGGCTTATAAGATCTATTCTCCCTATCTCAACTACCATTATCTTTGTTGTTCTGCTTACTAACTAATCTCCTAAGGGTAAGTAAATTTTCCAGATATTATTTAAATATATCATTTCTAATCTATTAAAAAGACTGTTACTTCTTCTTATCTAAATGCTGAGTGTACTCTACTTGGGGATTTCCAACGTACAGCACAGCTGAGATGGTTTATGCTCCTCTCATCGTGATACGGCTGGGAAGGAGGAAGAATAGACATTCAAATATTTAATCAAAAGATCTGGAACAGTTGATTAAGGAACATACACAATTTTCAAAAAATTGTCGTAACACACATTAATTTGAAATTTCTGACTTATAAAAATATTACCACTTCTCTTTCTCGCTACAAATATTACATTATCCTATCCAATCGGTAATCTATGACAACAATCCTGTATCTCTTAATATACACTTCTCTCCCAAAAGCGAGCTTCACTTTGAGAGCTCCATAAACTTTCTGCACCATTAATAGGCTACTCTTGGGTATTTCGTCGCTTCCTTTGCTCTTACCCTTGTATGAGTCCTGTTTGATTCGGAGGACGCTTTCGTGACTGCCTGAGAAAAAAGTATGGGTAATCTTCGGAGGGAAGATCAGAGATATACATTACCATCTTCCTGCTTATTTTTTTTGTCGTCATAATCAAGATGGTTCGATGCACCTGTTCTCGGTCTCACCATCATGGATAGAAGACGTGTCTATCGGACAATTGAAAAAACTATCTTCTCATATCACTACATTGCTTTTTAATTTTATTTTATTTATATTTATTGTTATTTTTAAAGTTATTAAGTATACCATAATAACTTTATTTTAAAAACAAAAACAAAATTAACGTAAAAACAACGACAAAAGCTCAGAGCAATCAAGCCAAAAACAACGCCCGACTAACAAACATAACAAGCATCAGTAAAACAAAGTCTATTTATTTTATTTTAACGAAAAATTATTATCATGTTTGTATATTTGTCCTGAGAATAGAGATATAATCAATTATATTTTAAATATCCTTAAATATTTATAGATTATAGTATATTAATATATTTATATATAATATATTGTATTATTATATATATGTATATATAATTAACATATATATATATATATTATATATTCTTATATATACAATATAATATATATTAAGAAATATAATATATATATATATTAGTATATGCAATCTTAACTCAAGAGAACTTACTAATTTTAGTGATTCATATCTATGTCGTCCCCCCCCGCAGGCTCCAACTTCCGTTATTTATATTATTATTCTTATTATTGATTATTATTATTATTATTATTTATTATTATTTTATTATTACTATTATTATTATTGAATTAAATATTATTATTATTATTATTATTATTACTTATTATTATTATTCTATAATTATTATTATATATTATAAGTTGATTTAAATCTTACCTATTTTATCAACGATAAACCAGTACGAGTAACACCACAACTTATACACAATAACCAGCCACATGCGAACGAGACACTGACTAGAGTCTACAAGCCGTAATTCGTCTCTGTAAACATGTGATGAAATGTTTACTTAACGCCTAATCCATTGTCACATAGGTAACTCTGGTGCAAGAGAAGAATCAAAAAGGAACCTACCACATTCTTGTATATTAAATGATCTCATTTAAGCCTAAATTATCAGATTTTATTATACCGTGTAATGCTTTTATTTAATTTTTTTTTTTTTTAAAATTAAAATATTATTATTTTTTGAGTATATCTTTCATCCCCATGTAAGTCTTGAACAAATTACTTATATTATATATTATTATTATTATAATTATTATATTTATTGATCTCTTATTATTATTATTAATTAGTATTTAAGTTAATTATATTTATTTATTATTTAATTTATTATTATTATTATTATAATTTCATTATTATTATTATTATTTTTGTTATTATTATTATTATTATTATATTATTATTCATTATTATATATTATTATTCATTTATTATTTATTATACATATATATATTATTAATTAAGTAATTATTATTTATTATTATATATATTTATATTGTACTTACAACAGTTCGTAAAACACACGGCTCCGCACGATAAACTTGGAAAACAAGTTAGTGTTCTTTTATTTATTATTTATTCTTATAAATACTTATTAATTTATTATTATATATTATTATTAAATATTATTATATTAACATATATTATATTATTACTCTTATTATTATTTATATAAATTAATTAAAATTATTATTATTATTGATTAGTGATTATTATTATTAATTTATTTATTAATTATTTATTCAATTTATTATTATTTATATCAAATTATTATTATTATTACATTATTATTTTTAATTATTGTTACTTCATATATCAACAGTTTCGTAGAAATCAACGTTGGCAGCTTTTAAAACTTATAAAACAAGTTAATGTTTTTTTATTAGAATTAATTTATATTTTTTTAATTGATATTATTATTATTATTTATGAATTATGATTATTATTATATGATTATGATTATTATTATTATCATTATTATTATATTATTATTATTATTATTATTATTATTATTATTATTATTATTATTTATTTATTATTATTATTATTATTATTATTTTTAAAATTATTTTTTATTTTTATAAATTTACTATACAACAGTTTGGTAAACAAAGGTTGCACTTGAAACTTATGGAAAGCACAAATTAATGCTTTATTATTATTTTTTGCTATTTTTATTATTATTATTTGATTATTCTTAGATTAATTAATTATTTAATTAATTATTATTGAATATAATTATTATTATTATTATTATATTATTATTATTGATTAATTATTATTAATTATTATTTTTTATCACTTTGGCAAGCAGTTTGTAAAACAAACGTGCACTTAAAAACTTTGATAAAGCAAGAATCCATGTTATATTTATAATTAAGTTATTATTATTATTATTATTATTGTTATTATTATTATTATTATATATTTTATTATTATTATTATATTATATTTATTATTATTATTATTAATTATAATTATTATTAAATATGATAAAAAATTATTAGGATTAACATTATTATTATATTATTATTATCTAATACATTATTATTATTATTATTATTATTAGTTATCTTATGAATTTAATTATTATCTATTATTATTATATTATTAATATTATTATTTGCTTAAGTATTATTATTATTAAATTATTAATTATTTAATTAATATATTATGATTATATTATATATTATTATTATTAAATTATTATTTATATATTATTATTGATTTAAATTAAATAGTGATTTTACGACAGTGATCTATTGAAGAGACCCATCGCATAATGTAGAAACAAAATAAGTTTTATTTAAAAGTGTTAAGAATTTTATTAAAAACGTTTTAAATATGACTATTAACGCTCGAAGACAGGTGAGGTTGCATAGCCCTGAAGGGGGTGCATTGCACCCTGTTACGCTTATTCGAATCTTTAGCGCTATAAGATACCGTCTTTTCGTCTTTAGGGGTATTGTAAAAAACATGTTTAGTATTAACGAGAGAACTATAAGAATGTAAAGTCCAAATGATCGTTATAGCAAGATAGGCCGGAAGTGACTCCTCCCCATACCTCTTGACGGAACGGCTTTACGTCTTAAATCGCTTACGGGGATACGGCCTTACGGTCCTTAGGGTATGTAAAACATGAATTTTACAGACCAAAAGAACGTAAAGTCGTATAGTCACATGAACGTGTAAACCTTCCTCAAACACTATCAGGGGCCATACTGATGGATTACTACTTTCTATTAACAATACCTAACTGAATACTAAACATTTATTGTTTAATGTATATAAAGATATACATGCGTAGAAATTTTCATGAAACTATTTTATGAATTAATATACATTGTTAAATCTACTTGATTGCTCCATAACATTCTTAATTGTATATATAGTAGAAACAATGGTTAACGGACAAGTATAAAGCAACTTGTATGATCATATTTAAAAAGTGCATTTATTTACTTATAAGGTTTCTTGAACATTGCCTGTGTTATTTGGCCGAGTATAAACAAACAATGATTGAATCATCATTAAAAAGCTAAATTCAGAAGTTAATAATATAAATATAGTATTTTAAGCAATATGCATATTCAGAATACATAAAAATACTCCACACATGCTATGGAGGCCTTTATGATGAGCTATCAAACATTTAAACGCCCGATATGTCTTTCAAATATAGCCAGTCATTGCATCATTAGCCCATAAGGTGAGGTATTCTAACGATCAAGTCAATACCATAATCCAGAAGGCATCATATGTAAAAAGTTCCGTTCTTATATATCATAGTATGTTTACAGTCTTGATAATGCACCTGCGTAAATACTTTCTCGCCATTGTTCTCTAAGGTAGATAGATAAATTTTTTTATGTGACGTCTATGGAATTTAAGAAGCGTTCAATTATAATTAAATCATTGTCAAAACTATTTTACTTAAAATGGCGTATTATATGCTGGAATTGACAGCAATATATATTGGTGATAGTTGACATAATTGAAAATATAGCATCTGCCGAATTTTTTCATTTGCAGTTAAGCTGCCCTTACTGCGTACCCTCACGACACGATATTTTTATCTGTGACAAACCATCTAGTGGAACAAGCCCATTAATATAGATTCTACGTGCCAGTAGGGTGATACAGATATATGCCTAGTTTCATTTACAACTCTTCCCATTACTACGAGACTTACCCAATTCTGTGGTGAAAATTAATAATACTTAGAAAACAGAAGAGTAGGGGCGACATGCCTTTTGTGAGCTATGATGCGAATATATGTGGAAGTTTATAGCCAGTTTAAAAAAGATTTTGGGTTGATAAAGTAGTAGCCTTAAAGCCCGTACTTCAAAGCGTGACGGACATATGGACAGAGTACTGCCTCAGTAACATCATAAAATTCGCGTTTGTTTTACTAGGGGATACAGATTGATGAAACTTGTGAAGAATTCATACGCGAGTATAGGGTGTTATGATCTTTATAATAGAGAGATGAAACCGAACTCCTGTGAATCTTGAATTTCCCCATTGTATAAGGATCTTGTAATAGAAAAATTCTTGCTAAGGAGGAGATCAGATGACGGTAACGAGCACACGTAAGACGCTTAGTGAAATAAAACACTTTTACCGAAAGAGCACGAATTTCGTATTCAATACGGTTATAATAACAGCTTAACGAGGACTAATAGGTTTTAAAATGAGTTTTTTAGATCAAGAAGTAATATAAGACATTCCTGTTCAAATATAGCATATAATTACGCATAAGATAAAGTTTATTTTCACAATTGTAACAGAAATAACACGGTAATAAGAGACAAAAGGTATTAATCAAACACAGGATAGAGGCTGAGTGCAGATAGAAAGATATAATTTCAACAGTCCTGAGGATAACTGAGTGCTATGATGGGGAATAGTTCAACCAGTCAACAGCTAAAGTAAAAGGGAGGTAAGGGGTGTAACCAATACCAAGAAAGAAAACATTCGTCATTATCAGCTCAAAAGAGGTCTCATAACTCGAATCAATATGTTCAGATAAATAACAATTTACTTATTCTTGTTCTATGCTGTTATCATGTTCTGTTGTGTTTCATCATGACTAAGTCTTCCTGTCTATCAAATATGGGTACATAATGTGACGTATCATCAGATTACACATGAATATTTATATATAACAAGCAGTAAAGCCGTTCCGCCGAGAAGAGTGGGGAGGGTAACTTCCGGTCTATTTGACTAAACGCAGGTAAAACCTTATTGAATTGTAAACGCATCTTGTGGGTAATGTAAAAACATTGTTTTTACGAACCCCAAAAAGACAAAAAGACAAAAAAGACGTAAAACGCAAAGGTTCGAACAGCGTAACAAGGGTGTGAATTTGCCCCTCGTATTCTAAGCGACCCACCTGTATTTCTCAGCACGGTATATTAAGAGTGTTAAAAACGTGTTTTTATTAAAAATTAAACAGAGAACTGTGTTTTCTATTCACAACGGATGTTTTCAACTTTTAAAAAATAATAAAATACTAATAAAAATCTATAATAATAATAACAATAATAGATAATAATAATCAATAATAATATAATAATAATAATAATAATAATTAATAATAATAATTATTAATAAATAATAATGAATAATATATAATAATAATATAATAAAT
>JABUQX010095073.1:25000-32500 GCA_015478945.1 Trachelipus rathkii
TGTGATAATACTACAATATAAATATGTATATATAATATACTAATATATAGATGTTTTATTAAAACGCATATATGTATAGTATAATATAATTTAATAATAAATATACTATAAAATGTAATATATATGTAAATAGATATAGTAGAGATAATTTACCTATGAAAGATGAAAGTAATATATACCCACATAGAAGATATAATATATATATATATATAATAATAATTAATAGTAATATAATATATATATATAATGATAATATAGATATTTATAAATATATATATAATATGTATTATATTAGTATTGAAAATAATCGTATGACATTGAAAACATCTAGATAAATGATCTTAGAAATTGGAGAGGTCATTTAAGAAAATCATATTCTGGTTTATGTATTTATTTATAGATTGTCATAAGTACAAAATATATCCAATATAGGTTGTAGAAAATACACTGTGATATAATTTAATTAAGTATATAAGATATATATATACATATTATAAATGTCAGGGATATAATTAAAACAATAAGGATTTGTTATGGTAGAAGGGCTGATTCGTTTAGTTCTAAAATAATAATATCAAATGAGGAATAATAAATCATACTTTAGTTGTTACTGGATGCCTTTTTGATGGTTTTAGTATGGGTGTTTATTGTCCCAGTATTGTTTTTGAATGTGTATAGGAGTTTAGAATAAATGAGCCGTAGAGCTTGTAAAGAAAAATTAAAAAAGTAAAAAATAATATAATTAAATACAAAAATGCGAAACAACAAACAAAGTGAATGACGAGTTAAAATAATAAATAGAAATAATATAAATTTAAATTAAAACTCTAAAGAAACCGTAGTAAAGCTCGAAGAATACAAGGATAGAGACAGTAAAAAGTAGAACTCATTTTTGATGCACTTAAGCAATTAAATATCGGTTAAGAACAGCAGGTGAACTCTAGTGGGGGAGAGGCAAATGTGAAAATTAAAATAAAGACTACGTAAGTGCATAAATTAATAAGGAAAGAAAACTTTTCATATAAACACGCCAACACTTTCATAACGGTACCAACCCCACCACTAGATCTCATATGGGGAGTAGGAATGGCAATAGGTAAACCCCTTGCGGAACATCGAGGCAATTTATTTTGCAATCCTTTTGTAAATAACAAAAGAAAGAATGTAGTTGCATTTCTACCTACAATCTTTTGACAACCATTGCATCCATCCTGTTTTTGGCCGCATGTAATGACGTCATTATTATTTTGAACAATGTCACATTAGGGTGAATCGCTCATCCTCGGCACACGACTATAAATTTATAAATCTCCCGAGAGAAGGCTGGGCCATCTGTTGTTTCCAAGCATAATTGCTGGCTCCGAGAATGCTTTTGTAATACAAAAATTGTGTTTCTTGATCGCATAAAAATTTATATAATAGAGCATCCTTTTAATGATTATGATTGACTATTCACTCCTCTAATCAGTGAAGCCATCATCAGTGACGCATATTAATTTGTTTTAATCCATAAAAATCCGAAAAGAGTGCAGGAACATGGTTTAAGGTCGATGTTATGCTGGATATGCTATATGACTGTAAGTGAAGTGTGGAAGGGATTAGGCATTTTATGATATATATCTTCTTCTTCTTTATTCTCCCTTCTTTTCTCACTAGATGTGGGGTAGGGTTCGTAACATGCACGGAAAATAGAATAGTTTAGTAGAAGAGTATGACCTAATTAGAAAGGAAAGCCCCTCCCTACCATTCCCTGAAGTGAGAGCTCATCGCGGTAAAAAAAATCCACCTTATTGCTTCACAAGATTGCAACGGCACCTCACTGTGGTATATCGTCTTTGTGAGGTTCATCCACTGGGACAGGACCACAGTCATATCCCCCTCCTCACAAAACCCCGAAAATCACTCCTATTTTGCACCTTTCTTCTCGCCCCTGCCAAACTCACATTCCTTAACTTCAGACATTTACTTTACAGACTCAATCGACCTTTTCTTTGGTCTTCCAGGCGATCGATTCCCAGCACACTCACCACTATACATCCGCTTAACCAACCGACAATCATCCATCCTTTTCATATGACCAAACCATCTCAATGTACTCATTTATGCTCTCATTTAAACCTTTCTTCACAACACACTTTCCCCAACACGTTCATACCTCATTTTATCAATTCTTTTCACACCTAACACGCCCCTAAAATTATCCCTCTGAACAGATTGCACCTTAGATCTATACCTCATATTCCATACCATAGTTTCAATACTATGCATCAACACCTGAAAAAACAAACCCTCATGCATGCAGAACCCTAGCGCACTCCAGACTTGGGTCTCTTTACAATCACAAAGAATTTAATTGCACCAGCTACCTTCCACCTTACCATTCACAATTTTCCTACTACACTCTGCATCATCCGTTCCCTTTTCATCTAACAAGTAGCCTAAATATTTAAACTTTTATACTAGTTACAATTGCTCACCACCCAACATGATTTCCAAATGCTGACTCTCCTCACCCATCAATTATCTTACTCAAATCTACATTTACTTTTAAACCCTTCCTTTTACACACCCTACTAAACCCCTCTACCAATCCTCTCAAACTTTCTTCAGATTCACCACACAAAACTAAATCATCCGCGTACAATAAGCAGGGCACCCTACCCTCCCTTCCCTTCCATTTTCAGTCAGTCTAACACCCTCTCCTTCTTCTAATTCTCATTCCATCCATATACAAATTAAATAGTCAAGGGAACATTACGCATCCCATCCTCGCTCCACTTTTACTACTAAACCATTCGCTCTCCACTCCATTTTTTCATACACAAGCTTCACTATCGACATACATATTTTTGATAACATTCAGAAGCCTACCACCATCACCATATATCATTAACACCTGCCACAAAGTTTCCCTATTAATCATTTCATACGCCTGTTGAAGTCCATAAAACCTAAAGAAAATATATTCATTTCTCTCATTTTCTCATACATTTATTTCACTGTGAAAATTTGACCTACACATTCTCTACCACATCTAAATGTACCTTATTCCTCATCATTTAGTCCTTCAGTCATTCGACGCACTCTTTCAACCAGAGCTAATTTCCCTATAGGTTCTACAGTTCCCTTTATCTCCATCTCCCTTGCCCTTACATAAGGGTACTATTACTGCCCTCCTCCAATCCTTCAGAACTATACCCTCCACAAACACTTTGTTACACATCTTCCATATCGGTCAATCACAATCTCCCCTCTATTCTTGATCATTATGAATATTCCATAAATACCTGCTGATTTATCATTCTTCAACTTCCTTACTTAACCTATTAACTTCTCTTCTCTCTACCGATTATCGCATCCACAAAACACCTATTTCTACTTAAACTATCAGGCCCACACACATTCACTATCCCTTCTTCATTACTGCCAATATTATGCAGATTCTCAACACTTTCGTCACATTTATTTCATCAGCCACTAAAGTAATATCTATATTCATTATTCTATGAAGATACCCTTTACTCTTTCTTAACCTTTCACACTTTCTTCCACAAGAGCTTCCTATTCCCTTTTAAGTCCTAACTCATCCGCCTTCGAAATTGTCCATTTACCTATTTTGTTCCTCCTACTTATGCAACATTTAGTTTTCCATTTTCTTCCTTATATATTTCCATGCACCTTTCTTTTAAGACCTATCATTGGCTTTTAGCACATTTAGCCACTCTTCTTTTTTTTACTTTTAACCGCTCTTGCATCACCTCTTCATTCCACCACTTCCACCATTCTCTTGCACTACTAAGAAAAAAAAGCTTCCTTCATTTGCGTCCAGATTTGTTTTCTTGTTCACACTCAATTAATTTATTTGATAGCGCTCTCACATACTTTTCCTTATAACCTGGTTCACTTAACTTCTCACTCTTATTTCTTCCCACTACCTTCCTTATCTCTTTCTCTCCATCCATGCCTCTACTAACTTAATCTTGTCTTGCATGAAACAACATAATGATCTGATATTCCTGTCCCCAACCCCCTCACTGATTTAACACCCATCGCAAACTTCAACACATCCTTCTTCACCAACACAAAATCAATTATATTTTCACTTTGATACCATCTCTACCTACACCAACTCAAGAACTCAAGTATAATTATAAATATTCTTGTGTTAGAAGAAAGTTACTTATATACATGTACCTCTCTCCTCATTTTCTCTCGCAATCCCAAAGTTGCCTGTTATACCATCCCTTTTTCGATCACCTACCCAGCCATTTAGATTGCCCAGCACAATCAATCAGAAGCTTCTACCAACCCCATCCAAACCATCTTTCAGATTATCAAAGAAAGTCGCACTCACCTCAACATCACCCTCAGATGGCTCATATATTACAACAATACATACCTTGACCTTTTCAAACTTTAATCTAACCATTAGAATTCTAGTTCTCCCACAAACAAAATCACCATATCTCTGTGCCACAGGTCACTCATCAGAATCACAACTCCTTCTCTCCTCCCCACTCCTTCACCGCTTTCTTTCATGTTTGCTTCAGTCACAGAAAGCAAATCAAATTTTCCCACTCTAAATAAATCCATTACCTCTCTCTCCTCACCATTTATTCCTGTAACATTCCATGTACCCAAGCGATTCATACAACTTCGCCGAAAGATGAAAGGTTGCTTATTTCGGTCACGACCATGTTTGAGGCATGCAAAAGCATTCCTAGCAAGAGATAAGTGGTAGTGGGCAGCCAACCCAACTACCACTGTCCCTTTAGCATCCCCTTACGACATGCAGAACATACGATCTGGGAATTCTTTTTCCCACACACAGTGATATTTGTATAAGAGTTGTCTGCAATGGTGGTAGTTTTTTTATGGTTTGTATGTGATACGGAGAGTTTTCTTCTATGTGAGAAGAGTGTAGATGTGGGCGCAATCGGGGTGAACCATTGGGCACTGGAGTTTCATAGGAGGTAATCCCTTCACTTCTAGAGCGCCACTTCCTTCCCTCTGCCTCTGGCTCTTTAGCCTAATTTAATTTCTTTCTCCCCCCCACACACAGGGATTATATATATATATATATATATAATATATATATATATATATATATATATATATATATATATATATATATATATATATATATATATATATAATATATTTATATATATTATATATATATATTACTATATATATATATATTATATATATAATAATATATATATATTTCTTTCTTTCTTCTTTCCTTCACCTTCCTCTTTGCCCAAGATTGGGGTAAGGTGCAGTCAAGCATCGGAAAAGAAAAGCAGTAGGAGAACATGACAAACGTCGAAAAGAAAGCCCAGCCTTACCGCCCCCTCTGTACCATTAATTAGTGAGAGCTCGTCACAGACAGAAATCCACCCTAGGCATCATGGACCGTCGACGGACCCTGCACTATGGTAAATCGTCAAATGTAAGGGTTCAATCCCTGGCCCAGGTGGGCACAACCATGCCCCCATACAAACCCCCGCCATTCTCTCTTGTTCACATGCACCTTTATTCTCGCTCTGCCCAAACTCACATTTCTTCTCCCTTCAGACATTCGTTCACCGACTCAATCCACTTTCTCTTCGTCTCCCAGCCGGTCGTTCCCACACACTCTCCACTATACATGCGCTTAACCCAACCGACTTTCAATCATCCTTTCCACATGACCCAAACCATCTCAAAACATACTTTCATTTATCTCTCATTTACCCTTTCTTCACAACGAGTGTCTCTGTTATTAAGGACATCTTGAATTGAAAATAAAAATCTACACTATACCCACGCACTCTTTCATTATGTTTCCATCTCCTCACTTTATTAATTCTTTCACCACCTAGCATGCCCCTAAGATTGTCCATCTGAACACATTGAAACTTTAGATCTATACTTCTTATTCCAGACATAGTCTCACTACCCTACAATAACACAGTTAAAAAACATACCTCATGTAAGACCCTAGCAACATCGGCTTAGTCCCCTTGCATTCAACGCAACGATTTTAATTGCAGCCACCGCACAACCTTCGCCATTCACAACTTCCTACTACACTCTGCATCGTCCGTTCCCTCTTCATCCAAATATACCTAAATATTTAAAACTCACAGACACTTGTTTTAGCTGCTTACCATCTAACATAACTTCACACTGAGGACTGTCCTCATTTACAACAACCATAAGCTTACTCTTATCCACGTTTACTTTCAAAAGCCCTCCTTTTACACACACCCGACCAAATCTCTCTACCATCTCTCTAATCCTCTTCAGATTCGCCACACCAGAACCAAATCATCGCGCATATAATAGGTAAGGCACGTTCCACTCATCTCCATTCTCCACCATTCTAACAACCTATTTCCTGCCATCCCCACCTCGAATTCTTTTCATAACCCCTATCCATATACAATTGAATAACCAAGGAGACATAACACAACCCTGTCTTACTCCGCTATTTAATCAAACCAATCACCATTGACAACACATTTATTTCTTACATTACACAAGTTTCAATATCCTCATTCATCTTTTGATTCCATTCAGAAGCTACCACCAACACAGACCATATATCACTAACACCTGCCCATAGAGCTTCCCTATTAACTCTATCATACGCCTGTTGCAAATCCATAAAACCTAAATACAATTTATTCTTCTTATTTATTCTTCTTATTATACTATATATATAATATATATATATATATATATATATATATATTATTATATATATATATATATATATATATATATTATATATATATACTATATATATATATATATAATATATATATATATATATATATATTATATATATATAAAATATATAAATCACGCTTGTGTAACGTGTATGGTAACGCTTCGGATTCTTGAGGCAGAATCACGAGTGTGATCCTTTGGGAAAAAAACTGACTAGAAAAGTTGACATCTTTCCCTTCAGTGAAGTATAATCTATATATGCCTGTGTGTGTGTGTCATTAAGGTGTTCTTAAGTAACAGATATATAGCAGATAAACACTTTTGAATTGTATTTAGTCTTGGTTTTTGTATGTATATTTAGTCTTCTTGCAAATGGTGTAAATCAGCGCACAATATAACATTTTCTGTAACTTACCTACAAAACGAGGAAAGTTCATTAATCTTATATTATATATATATTAATCTTTTTTTTCAGTTGGAAAGGATAACGGACTTGCTTGGGACACCTTCTTTGGAAGATATGAAATACGCCTGTGAAGGTGCTGTTACTCACATGCTTTCGAGACCACATAAACCGCCTGCGCTTCCGGCACTTTATACACTCGGGAATCATGCCACTCACGATGCCGTTCATCTCCTCACCAAAATGTTAATATTTAATCCAGTAAGTAACGATATGTTTATTCTTATGATCTTTACTACCTGTCGGTAAATAAATTTTAGGACAAATTTTATTTACCAAAATTCGGGCTATTTATTTGTATTATTATTATTACGTAT
>JABUQX010095073.1:37500-48811 GCA_015478945.1 Trachelipus rathkii
TATTAGAGAGTGGTGTGGTGTGAGAAAGGGGTAAATGAAGAGAAATAAATGAAAGTATGATTGAGATGGGTTTGGTCATGTGGAAAAGATGAATGATAGCCGGTTGGTTAAGCCGGATGTATAGTGGTGAGTTGTGTTGGGGAACCGACGGCTGGGAGACCGAAGAGAAAGTGGATTGAGTCGGTGAACGAATGTCTGAAGGAGAGAAATGTGAGTTTGGCAGAGGCGAGAATAAAGGTGCATGATAGGAGAGAATGGCGGGGTTTTGTATGGGGGCATGGTTGTGGCCCACCTGGGCCAGGGGATGAACCCTTACATTGACGATTTACCATAGTGAGGGTCCGTCGCGGTCCCATGATGCTCTAGGGTGGATTTTCTGTCTGTGACGAGCTCTCACTAATTAATGGTACAGAGGGGGCGGTAAGGCTGGGCTTTCTTTTCGACGTTTGTCATGTTCTCCAACTGCTTTTCTTTTCCGATGCTTGTACAGCACCTTACCCCCAATCTTGGGGCAAAGAGGAAGGTGAAGAAAGAAAGAAAGAAAGATATATATATATATATATATATATATATATATATATATATATATATAAACAAACCTTTTTGCATAAAAGCAATAAGGGCTCAAATAAGTGATCTCTAAATCCTGAATTTGAAAATGAAAGGTGTTTACTGAGCGTATCTCAGGAATAAGTGATCATCAGCAGCAATGTGGAATGCGTTTTCAAAACCGAATAAAGTCCGTCGCCTAAAATTGGTTTTGAAATGTCAAGGTTTCGCTCACGAACCCATATTACACTGCCTTAATTGTAAGGGAAAGATTCGCGTTGTTATTTATTTATTTATTTAATTATTATTATTATTATTATTATTATTATTATTATTATTATTATTATTATACACTTCATTTGTGTTCGTAACTTTAGGATTTTTCTTTTAATTGCATCTTGAACAGAACATAAGTGATCGATTTTCTGAGTATTGCTGAATTTCAGTTTTAGCTGATATTTATTTATTTTTTATAATGTTTTTATAATTTGTATGAACGTATCTTGACGGAAACGTTCAGTGTTTTCATATTCATTCGAATGCGTAGAATGGAGTGGCAGATCTCAGCTGTTCGAGGTCTTTTAGGCTTGTGTGAAATCGTCATATTCAGAAACTCTCACGAATCTTTTAATAGGAACTAACTAACAAAATTTTCCCTTTCTGTTCTTTTAACAAATTTTTTTAGTGAGAGTTTTCGTCGAGAATTATTCTCGTAAACCGAATGCTTTAGTTCACCTGAAAAATCAAACGAGACCATGTTTATATTCACCACATTTCGACGATTTCTTGTAATCTTTGTCTTCAAATATTTGCAATCCTGATAATTTTGACACTGGAGTTGCAATAATGCTCAAAGATGCTCTGCGACCTTTATAATTGTGTAATTTTTACATTGAACAGGTTTTAACCTTTTAATATAATTTGTTTCAGATGTAAATAATATGTAATATAAACCTTGTGCTATTACATTTTACATCTTGGTGTTCTCTAGTTATGAACTACGTAGGTCATTTTAGATTATCAAGTGGTTTTTTAGTTCATACCAGATATTAATTAATATTATAATTATTATTATTATTATTTATCTAAGTCTTTCAGTAATATATGATTGAGTTTGATTTGACAGGGAAATAATTTTTAAAATATTTTAATCTACTTTGAGAAATTTTTCTATTTTTTATCGTGAGTTTTTAGATCTAATTTTTTTTTTAATTTCAAAAATTAAATGGTGCCATTTTCAGTTAAGAGCAGTAAAATAAAAATCTTAATTACTATATTTTAAGAATTCTTTAATTATTAGTTTTGAGAGGACGACCAGTCGTTAAATCTAGAAGCTATTTTAAACCGGTTGCAATAATGAAGTGGATTATGATGACTTCTTGATATCTTGTTAGCTTTTATTATGTATTGGAAATTAACTTTTATTCTTACCTCGCTCTGCTCTCTTATATGTCCATCATACTTTCCAAGAGAAGTAAGAAGGGGTTTTAAGTGCTTAAAAAGTTATGATCTAAATTATATTAAAAAAAAATCCACCAGTTCGATTTCTATTGCACTACCAGCAACATGAAATGTCCTTTCATAATATAGTGACTGTATTATACTTAATGATAATTTTTTAATGTAATTTTAGAATTATCGAATAAATATTTTATTTGTAGGATTTAAAGTAGTGCATATTAAAGCTCCTATTTTACATATACATACACGTATGAAAAGAAATGTTAAAATTTACCTAAATTTTTAGGATCACGGAAATTAAAAGTACAAAATTAATCTTTTCAGGATGGCTTGATTGAATGATTTCTGAGAAGGCTTCTATCATTGATATAAAGTTAATAATCAATTGGTTTTCTATAGTACTTTTTTAAATAATTATTCGTAATGAGGTTGCTGCTTAGGAGACTAAATTTCTCTCGTGTCTTTAATTTTTGTTCTTTATTTTGAGTCTTAAGTTAAAGAACCTCAGCGAGTGAGCATTTTTAATATGTATAGGATAAGAACTAATAGTAGTATTATGGTTCTTGAGTAGGTTTAAAATGGCTATTTCTTAACGTTATATTAGGAACTAACTTGTTCGACTATTGTGGTTTATTGTTGCATTAATTTAAAGCTTAGAACATGTCATGGCAGCGCATCATTAACGGCGATCAAACGCGGTTTATATTTTGGTAGTTAACATTTCAGCACTGTATCCAGATGAAGTTTCAAATATCTTTAGCAAAGGAATTTCTCTTTTACTCGTTATAAGAACGATACAGATCAAGGCTTTTTTAAGTTCCAAATTTTGTGTATGATTGTGAGTATTTAAAGAAAAAAAAATTTGACAGGGAAATTAGCACCAATTAAATTATTGTTTTTATTTTGCAATTTTAGTTGTTAAGAATCTTTAATAGAAATGTTTTTTTTAGTTTTGTTTCTGTATAATATTCGAGTTCGAATGGTGCTTATTTTATTTATTTATTTATTTTATTTATTTATTTTTTATTAAGTATTTGAACCGACATGACAGAGATAATGCCTTCTCATATTTATAACGTGTATTTGTACCAAATACCTTTTTGGTTCAACAGCTCAAACTTCATTTTCAAATGGCCAAATAGAATTTTCAACCAACCCATTCCTAAACTGATTTAAATGTGTAATAATTATAATATAATTTTAGGGAACTTAATATTTTAAAGTAAGACTAATTTTGAAAAGTTTAGAGGTCTTTTTGTAGAGTTGTACTTATTAGTGATCATTACCCCTTATGGTCATACGTGATAATAAAAGTAATTTTTTCTCAAACTTTCATTTTCCTTATGTTCAGAGTCTGCAGAAAAGTAGGTTTTATTGAAAAAGCCAAACTGCCCCCCAAAAAAAACTTGGGCGAAATGGGGCCCAAGTTTGTTTTTGTTTTTCTCTTAATTAATAACGAGTTATTAATAAAATAATTATATATATATATATATATATATATATATATATATATTATATATATATATATATATATATATATAATATAATATATATATATATATATATATATATATATATATAAATATATATATATATATATTCTTTGTCAGTGTACAGGACCCACCACAGCTCCTCAAAGAAGCGGCCACACTGGCTTAAATAATCAACTCCATGGGCGGGTCCTGGGGCATACATATTTCAAACGTCAAGAAAAGTTGAATGGAGAAATGAATATACAGTCAGTCAAAAATAATAAAAAAACTAAATAAAGTGCATCTTTGCATTATAAATAGTCTAATATGACATAACACATCCTATGTTGTAAAGAATATTCACTCTTGGAGATACAAGAAAATAAGAGTTACGCTAAAGTGGGCAGATTCGGATAAGAATGTGATAATCTTTTGAAGGTGGTGTTATGGACCATAAAGTTAGAAAATGACGACGGCAAATAGGGTCCAGCTGGGAAACAATCAATGATGATTATGGCGACAGATTGCAGGGATGACTACGGCAAAAAATTTGCAATGGAAGCGGGGTGTCCCGTGACTGTGAGTGATATTGTGTGGCAATACAGAGCGTGCAAGTATCACGTGTAAGCGCTTTCGTTGGTGGAGGAAGACCACTCACCAACGCTCTGCTTTATATTTCTGAGTTTGCACATCGCTGATCAACTCGTCCAGCACTTCTTCAACAAGATCGGAAGCCTCGTCGGAAAATCAAGTTGATGGGCAGGCGCCTTATCGAATGGCATCTGGTAGGTACCTGAACTCGAAGAGAGGAGCGCCAATTTTGCGCCCTCTAACAGCGATTCTTGCCCGTTACCCCCTACATGAGAGGGGGTCCAGCATAAAATAATTGCTTCTTACGGGAATGGAGCAGCCGAAGAAATTGTTGTACAGAGGCGTACCATTTTGTTTTTTAGAATGGTGGTTTTAAGCGCTTGTACTGACGAATCTGAATAAATGCAACAGAGTAATTTTGGTAAGGGTTGGAATTCGGAGGAAAGGGCAACATTATACCATTAATTCTGCAGTATAAAATTGAAGGCATGAGAGGAGGGTATGGAGTGGTTTGCTGTTAGGAAAGACGCAGATTGCGCCCACACTCTGCCCTGTTTTAGAGCCGTCAGTAAACACAGGAGTAAATTCATCGTCAACTGCGGAATGAGGCAGGAATGATGCCTTTAACAAGGCAGCAGGATTGCTAGATTTGGAGAGAAGATGTCAGAGCAAGCAAATGGTGGGAGCGCGGGAATAAGCCAAGGTGTGCACCCTTCTCATAAGAGAAAGACCGCACTTTTTGGCAAAGGATGTAAGGAATTTAAGATGTTATAAACCGTGTTTGCCAAATGGCCAGTAATTAGGATTCTGAGGTACTCCTGCAGAATCAGTGTCAGAGCAAGACGGATTGGGGTTTGAAAACGAAAATAACTTGTACACACATGATGTATTCATTTCGAAGAGAGAGTGGCATCACAATTGGCTTCAACTTATGCTCACCCTGGGGAACATCGGAAGGCTCTAGTGGAGATACGGATCGCCTTATTTTGGATGCAATCTAATAGGTGTAGTAGTAGTAGTGTTGGGGTCTGGCCGTATACTGCGCAGCCATAGTCCAGTTTCGATCGAAAAAAGCGAATGTAGAGGCGTAAAAAAGGACTGCATCATCACCAAGATTTTGAGGTGAAAATATGACACAGGTCAGGGCGCGAGGCAAGTTGTTTCAGGGTGTTTAATATGCGGTGCCATATGTTAAGTGCGTCAGTCTACATTTGAGTCCCTAAAAATTTAAACCGTTGAAGTACAGGAATGGCCAACCGCTATAAGGTTGAGGTTCGTTGGAAAAGGTGGCAAGTGTGCTTCGATTCTCTTTTCTTAAAAAGCACTGCTGAGTTTTGGTGGGAGAAAAATGGAGGTCCCCTGTGAAATATTCTCAATAGCTAGTGTAGTTGCCGTTCGAGAAAAGGCAGCCTGGCAACGGCTATATATAACGCAAGGTATCGACATAAAGAGAAAAATTGACTGTTGCTGGGATAGAATAACGATATCATTAAATCCGAGAACAAATAATAATACACTTAGAACATTGCCTTGCGGAACGCTTCATCCAGAGTAAAGTGGCCGTGACAGAATAGAAGAGCACCGAACCTGGATAGACTGTATACAGAAGCATTGATGAAAGAGGAGTTGTCAGCGAAACCGATACGAATGGAGTTTAGGAATCCAGTTCTCCCGTTGCTGTCGTAAGCTTTTTCAAGGTCAAAAAACACCAAGAACCATCCCTCCGATGTCATGGTCTAGTTTTACCAAGGGGGTCCGCAGTCTAACGAATTTTGCGTAAACCAAACTGAAATTTGCGACTCTCCAAAACAGGGAGAAAGCGGCCAGAAACCATTTCCTTCAATTAATTACGGAATGACAGGCAGCGAAATTGGTCTTGTTCCGCCAACTTCGGAATCTTTGCCAGGTTTGGGATAGGAATTACAAAAAGCTGTAGTCCAAATAGATGAAAAGAAATTCGATCAGATTCTGTTATATAGATCCAGGAAAAATGCTGATGCCGAGGGATGGATATGACGCAGCATGATGTACGAAATCATGTCTGGACCAAGAACACCGTCTTGCTATTCGCCAATGCAGTTTGATACTCTGCAAGTAAATATGACGAGTTGTAGTATGATATTTCCTTTTTGCTGTGAAAAAGTATGCAGTTGCTCTGTCATTTCTCAGTTTTTTGAAAGGCCTTCAGTGTAGCGGAAGAGCTCGAGTTGCTAGCAAAACTATAACAACGCATCCGCTACAGCAGCAGGAGTGGAGATCGTGTAGATTATATCAGACCGTGAATGGAGAGTTGTTGGAGCGACGAGATAATTTTCTGTGTAACTTTCCACCCTAAAGGAAGGGGAGTTGTGGAGTCAACAGTCGAAATGGAAGTTCAAAAAAATTGTTTACCCGTTGACGATAATTCCGAGATCTCGCTGCGGCTGCTTTAAAATTAATCATGTTTGGAGAGGTATGGGTCCTTTGTTATTGCCTTAGAGTTTCTTTTTCTTCTCGGTGGCTTGTCGCTCTCTTGGGACCACTAGGGTTGCGACCGCCTACTCTGAGAAGATTGCGGAAGCAAGCTTCCGCTGCCGAGATGACGACTTTTTTGGAAGAAGCGAAAGCATCATCACATTCGGAAACCGTTATTGAAGGAGAAAAGGATAGGCTGTGCCTGAAAAAAGAATCCCACTCGCTCGATCATAAGCAGCTGGAGTTATGTTTTTATTGCGTCTTGGTACAAGCTCATTTAAAGCAATTAAATAATCATAAGCGGGATCAGTAAAGGCGATCCATAAGGGAATTGGAGCAAAAAATATCAATGCAAGAAGAAGTGTGTGTATCTAAAACGTTCATATTAGGAGTCCTGTGTTAAGGCATCAGAGGGAAAAAGGGGTTACGAGATCTATTAGGATCTTGGACTTAGACGAAGTTACAGAGTCACCCCATAAGGGGTGACGAAGGTTAAAGTTTTCTTATATAACAACTGAAGTAGGAAGCTATTTAAAAAAATTAGCTAAGTCGACCTTAGTAAATTCACTACTTGGAGGCAAGTGTAGATTGAGCAGATAGTAAGGTCGGTGGACAAGTGAGTTCGTGCTGATACTGCATGAAGTTTGATTTGGAGAGGGACTGGAGAATAGGGGACAAATTTGTGAATGAGTATTCCTGCACCTAATCTTTCATGGTCACCTCTTTCTATAAAGGTTAACGGCGATTTATATTCGGACGGTTGAAAGAAGTCAAGATGTCATAGTCGAAGTTCCTGTAAACATATAAACTTTGGTGTACATATGTTTATTAGTTGGACAAGTTCTTCGAAATTAGAGTGGTAGCCACGACAATTCCATTGAAGGAAAGTGGCCATGCTTAGTTGTTATAAATATTATGATGATGTCTTTTAGAGAAAATTTTCTCTGCGATATTAGTAGTTTGGTTGCTGCAGATGAAAGGTGAGACGTTAGATCTCGGCTAGGGAGGTCACATATCCTGAGGTAAAGATTAGTCATACAACAGATATTTAGGTTGTATGACCTCTTTTGGGAAGGAGTTTTCAGATGTATTGTGAAGGGCTTCACCATTGAATGCGAGATAAAGTTGGAGTTCAACTAAGTCCAACTTATTATGTGGATTTGGTTGGTCAATAGAGCAACCATAATGCTCATGTTTATTAATGAGAGCGGTATCAGTATCTGCTAAACAAGCAGATTCAGAAATGTGGGAGGGATATATAGAGCTGTTTCTATGGAAATGGGGAAAGAAGATGTCACCGGAAGGGTGTTGTCTTTTTGAGAATGTGTTGGGATTGCGATATTGGGTTCCAATATAGGATTCGTTGGTTGACAAGTCTGATACTGGAGATTTGCAGTAAAATTTTTTAAAAAAAATTTCATCATGCGAGTGATTTTGGGAGATTGCACAATTTGATTTGGGGGACCTCTGGGTTTCTCTTCATGCCTCCAACAGACCCAGAACGCTTAGAGCGTTTGTGACGTTTACGTTGGACAGTTTTCCATTCACTTTTCGGAAGTGCAGGAAACATTAGAAAGAGAATGGGTCATCACATCAAGGTCCATTTGGGAGCTGCTATCCATTTCATCTGTTAGGGTATAGAATCCCTTGGGGAATGCTGATATAGGAAATTCGGGAGAAGAGTTATAGGAAGATGCAGAAGGCTAGAATTTTCTTAGGACTATTAGAGGGTTGATTTGTGGGTTGTTCAATAGCTGTGATTGAGTACAATCTGTTGAAGCCAATGCTTTTGTCTCTGGAGTAGATTTATGGCGGGGTCTTTTTCTGAGTTGCATTTTATACGTCTGGGGTTACTGTGTTTTTGTTTAAAAATTCCGATGCCCTATATTTTACGAATAATCTTTAGCTTGGCGACTATTCTTTTCTGTGTGGTAGAAACATCTTTTTAAGGGATTTGAGTAAATAGTGGGAGGCGAATTAAGGGGCAAAAGGGACAGTCCTCTTGCATAAGTTGGTAAACCATATTGGTAAGTATGGGACAGTTGTTTGTCTTGGCAGAAATGTTTTCCAAATTTTGTACTGATGAACCAGTTTAGTTCATTGCTGGTTTGTGAGAGATAGTAATCGGAAGGTTGTTGATGGCCTTTTTGGACGGGAATGAATTAAGCGGCTGCTTTTACTATTGAGAGTGTAGTGTTGGGTAATACAGCAGACAGGTGTAGTAACTGGCCTGAGTTGCACTGAATTTGGAGAGATTCTGCTAGGATGGGTTTGTTGGTGGATTAACACGCGAAGGCGTGGGGGCAGCTGTAATTGCCGCTTTCTTAATTTCTGATATTTTTCCTTGAGCTGGCGCTATAGATCTCTCCTGCTCAATCTTTTGATGATAAACATAGCTCCAAAAACATGTTAAAAAGTAAGACGGGGTAATTTAAGGAAGAAGCAGCGTTGGGGTCCTCCGAAGTTCTACAGTAGGGGTATTTTCACGAATGAGTGTGAAATAATTCTCCGCCAGATTGGGCATATGTCATCCGGTCTCCTACAGTATTTTCGGGATGACCAAACCGTTGACATGAAACATCTGGGTCGAGGGATAAACGTGTGAACACTGTGACTTGTGAACTCTATTTTCACCTTTGTAGGTGGATTAAGTGGTATTAAAGGTCAGCAACAACCGAGGATTTGGAGTTCCAAGCGAATTCCTACGAGAAAATCTAAAATGTTTGTTAACGGAAAATCTTTTCTGCTGGCAGATTTCTCATTATGACAAGCTAAATCTTCGTCTTTACTGTTCATAACAAAAAATAGTGCCTTTAGTGTGTTTCTTATATCATCAGGAGTAGAAATAACAGGAATGTTTGCGAGAGACATTAAGGATGACAGAATGGAACTTTGATTTCGGTTAGCAGCTTGTACGAGAATGAACCCATTTCTCATTAATGTGACTGGAGGATCTTCAACGCCTAAAGCTTTTTCAAGTGCATTACTGATGAGAATGGTTCTGTGCTCAGTAAGAGCTTTGGAGGTAGTGGATCGCAGTATGGATATTATAGCGGAATTATCGGTCTCTAGATATTCCTGAGGGGGGTGTAGCATATGAGTAAACGAATGAGAACGACTATGACGGGAGCAACCATTGCGGATTGCCGGACAATTACTGCACCTGAGGTGTTTGGGTTTGCTGCTGAAGAGTCGCCGAAACTATTGCAAGGACCCTCAGGTGTAAGGAGAAGAGTAAAAGCATAGATACCTGTCTAGAAGTAGTAGGGACCGCGGTAGCGTCAGGGAACCTTACAGATGGTAATTGTTGTATTGTTTGGCCCACCTGTTTTAAACACGTTTTTTGTGTAAGAACTTTTCGAAAAAATTTCACCACAAACAAATCTCCATTAATGACAGTTAACAATAAAGCAAATGAAGTAATAAACTTAAATAACAGGATGGGCTGGAAAGGCGTATATTTCATAAGGAAAGGTATTCTACTCCACAGACCCACCCGTAGGGTGGGCTGTGTATGTGGCCTCAAAATCCTCCCGGAACTCTACGTCGGTTACCCACCCGTGTTACCACACGGCACCTTATATCCTTTATATCTTCACTTAAAGCCCGAGATTATACACCAAAGTGTAGAACAGCCTCATATAGTGGTTAGCACAGGTTCGAGGTTCCTTACAATTGGCGCCCAGTCAGAGTGAGCCTAAAATGACCGTTTTCAAACTGTACCCACATCACGGCGGAGGGGGGGAAAAAAAGTTTTGGTTGGGAGTGAACTGAAAAACCCCATGCTGAAGAAATACCTGATAGCCCGTGGGGCTTGTGATGGGAAAAAAAGGAGGGCAACTTTATATAAATAATTAAGAGGACTAATGGGTGGAATTAAAAAAAAAAAAGTCGTAGCTTCGCTCTAGGACACTGAAGGGCAGTATATCCTGCCAGCAGTATTCCCAGAGAGCCCACATACCGACAGCAAGGTGTTTAATATTATATATATATATATATATATATATTATATATATATATAGTATATATATATATATTATATATATATATATATATATACTATAGATATATCTATATATATATATATATATATAACTATATATATATATATATATATATATATATATATATATATATATAAATATATATATATATATTATAGCCTATATTGAAGAAGTTAGGTTCAGGTCTTGAATAACCACCTTCAATAGAAGATTATTAGATGTTAGAGTGAGCGTTTCACGATAAAGTGCCGTTTCTTCCCGGAAGCTGCTTAGGATTCCTTACTGGTGGTAGCAGCCTTCTGCACCAGACGCCATAGAACTCCCTCCAGTGACAATGCCGCGAGCACACTCCGCTCTCCGAACCTGGAAGGACGTTGGTGGGTAGTAGCGTGTAACTGTCAGGAAAGCTAGGGTGCACACATTAGGTCACCGAGAAGGCTTCACCCACTCTGTACTCTTACGTGCAGTTTGTCCTCACCTGCAGAAGCTTGAGAAGTAACTGTTACAGGCGGACAGAATGACCGAAACAGAGTCCAACAGAAGAAACTTAATTTGATGGATGTTCGGTGATTTGATAGGTGTCCGGAATCACATTTGATGAGTGTTCATGGTCACCAATTTGAAGGAGTTAAATTCTGGTTTTGAATAACCATCTTTAATTAGAAGAATATTAGATGTTGAAGAGAGAGCGTTGTCACGATAAAGCGTTTCTTTCCGGAAGCTGCTTAGGATTCCTCAGTGCGTGCTAGCAGGCCTCCTGCATCCGGACGGCCACAATTA
>JABUQX010095074.1:15000-17500 GCA_015478945.1 Trachelipus rathkii
TTTCGGTAACCTTAGCTATTTTAAAACTCAATTTGGTTATGTGGTCTCTCTCTCTCTCTCTCTCTCTCTCTCTCTCTCTCTCTCTCTCTCTCTCTCTCTCTCTCTCTCTCTCTCTCTCTCTCTCTCTCTCTCTCTCTCTCTCTCTCTCTCTCTCTCTCTCTCTCTCTCTCGAATAATAATAAGTTCTATCGTGAATAATTTTGTTAAACAAGTAAGATTAGGTTAGGTTAGGTTAGGTTAGGTTAGTTAGGTTAGGTTAGGTTAGGTTAGGTTAGGTTAGGTAACCTAACTTAATCTAACACTTCATATTCTTTTAGAAAATATTTCACGAGAAGAACGTTTTGTTAAATTCTTTGAAGCTATTACATATTTCAGTGTCAATGGGTAACGTTTAATATATATACATCTATATATATATATATATATATATATATATATATATATATATATATATATATATATATATATATATATATATATATATATATATATATATATATATATATATATATATATATACTATATATTGCTTTCGTCGCGAAAATGTGCGCGCTCACTAGACCTTGTGCGACCGTGAACGAGACGACTCTCCTTTAGCGAGACACCATATAATAAGAACCGACAAGTGAGCAACCTCAAAACTTGTGACATATATATATATATAAAAAAATATATATATATATATATATATATATATATATATATATATATATATATATATAACCTTTATATATATATATATATATATATATATATATATATATATATATATATATATATATATATATATAGGCACAAGTCTAAATTAGGAAGGATGTTACATAAAAAGACATGATATCGAAAATCGCCGAATGCTCGTGAACTTACCCGAAGTGTCGTAATGTTGCTAAAACTCAATAGAAGGAGCGCAAGGATTACCAGAGGGTTGCTTTTTTTTTTTTTTTATCACATGTTAATTTTTATATGTTAATATTTTTAATTTCTTTTAATTTTTAATAACTTTATAAGCTTTCAACTGCTGAGAAGACGTGCCTTTGTCACGTCCCCCGCTGAGGGTCAAGAGACCTGACTCTTTCCATCTTTGCGATTTATACTCTTGGGTATTCCTTTAGTTAAAAAAAAAGAAAACTGTTATTGGCAACTTTGAATGCTCTATTGCCTTGAAATCATTGAAAAAAAAATCGATGATATAGAACTTTCGTGCTATATAATATATACACAATACTTACATATAAATGTATGTATTGATTTACTACTGTATATATATACTGCTATATATATATATATATATATATATAACTATATATATATATATATATCTCTATATATATATATATATATGTATATATATATATATATATATATATATCTTTACTATATATACTCTCAATATTAGTGATGGACCGGATGTCAAAATTTGACTGTTTGTGGATGCGGATGCCGGATGCGGATCTTAAAGATGATGAGGATGCGGATGCGGATGCGGATGCGGATGTGCCGTTAAGATATTTAATAATGTGCGGATGCGGATGCGGATGCGGATGCGGATGTTTACTCTTTGAAGTTTGGTAATAATTATATATATACATATATATATATATACTTAAATATATATATATATATATCGAGAAATATTTTTAAATAACTTTTGGTGTAAATGTGTAAAACAAAATATATATATATAAACCGGTATATATATATATATATATATATATATATATTAGTGATGGACATGACATGACATAACATGACATAGATTATATATATATATATATATATATATATATATATATATATCTATATATATATATATATATATATATATATATATATATATATATATATATATATATATATATATATATATATATATATAACTATATAAAGTCTATATATCTTACATCTTACATTCTCTCCCAGTCAGGCTTACGAGCCTGTCAGTGGGGCCAACCTCCGCTTCCATCTTGTTCTATCCATCACGATCCCATCCGCCATCAGCTCATCCATTGCAGGCATCTGGTGTCTCCTCAATGAATCCTCTACTGTGTCTCTCCACCTCTTCCGCGGTCTTCCCCTCGGTCTCACTCCCTCCGGTCTCCACCTCCACCTCCTGCTGGCAACTCTCTCTCCCTCCCTACATCCTCTCCAGGTGTCCCCACCATCTCAGTCTGGCTGCGTCCACTTTATTCATCATGGGTTTCACACCTCACGCTCTCTCTCGTCTTTCCAATCACTGTCCTCAACACATTCATCTCAGCTGTCTGAATTCTACTCTCCTCTCTCCCTGTCATGCTCCATGTCTCCGCCCCATACAACAGTATTGGTGTCAACACTCCCTCATATATTGCTCTCTTCACCTCTTTGTTCATATATTTATCTTTCAAGATGGGGTATACTGCTCTTACAGTCCTGCCATACTGCTCAATCCTACTCGTAATTTCCTTTGCACACACCCCTTCTCTTCCAAGTGTTTCCTAGATATTTATATCTATCCACATTT
>JABUQX010095074.1:22500-32500 GCA_015478945.1 Trachelipus rathkii
TATATATATATATATATATATATATATATATATATATATATATACTATATACCTATATATATATATATATATATATATATATATATATATATATATATATATATATATACAATATATATATATATATATATATATATATATATATATATATATATATATATATATATATATATATATATATATATATATATATATATATATATATATATATATATATATATATATAATATATATATAAAATTATACATATATATATATATATATATATATACAATATATATATATATATATATATATATATATATATATATATTATATATATATATATATATATATATATATATATATATATATATAATATAATATTTTTATATATATATATAATATATATATATATATATATATATATATATATATATATATATATATATATTATATATATATATATAATTATATATATATATATATAATTATTATAAAATTAAATTTTAATAAAAGGAAACAAAATATCGGTAAAATAATCGATATTATGAAACGATAATACGATGTTGGTCACATGGTCGACATATTTACCAAAATATTCTATTCGTCCAAATCGTAGACACAAAAAAACGGAAGAGAAAATGGGTCGACAAATTTTTTTTACAAATGTCCAAATCGTCGACACATTGAAACTGATGGGAAAAAAGGTCGACAGAATTTTTTGCAAAATGACGACATTTTCCTGTCGATCCATTTTCCTGTCGACCATTTTGGTATAGGTCCGTGTCGATCATTTGGCATTGTTGATTTAGTGTGTCGACGGTTTGGACGAGTAACAGAAAATTTTGTCGACCATTTTTCCTATGAGAAATTATTTGTCGACGCTTTGGACAAGTGGAAATTTTGTTTAATGTCCTGTCGATCATTTTTCCTGTCGACCCATTTTCCTGTCGACCATTTGGGGTAGTCTACCGAGAAGGACCTTCTAATCGTCCAAATCGTAGACACAATAAAACGGAAGAGAAAATGGGTCGACAATTTTTTTTTACAAATGTCCAAATCGTCGGCCTTACGGGCGTAGCTACGCTTTCCATGCTCGCCGCTGTCCTTGATCAAATTTACGCACAGTTATTCATTTTATTCTCTCTCTCTTTATTCTTCTTTTAATAATAAGGAATACTACTATTGTTATAAGAAGGTTAAGTTATACGAATATATATATATATATATATATATATATATATATATATATATATATATATATATATATATATATATATATTTAAATATTTGCTAACTAATATAAAAAAAAACTTCTTCGCGCTGTGCTTTGGAAATAACTATAAATATATATATATATATATATATATATATATATAACTATATATATATATTTATATATATAGACTCGTCTATATATGTATACTTCACATTTTTTCTAACATAAATAACAGCAACTTAGAGAGAGAGAGAGAGAGAGAGAGAGAGAGAGAGAGAGAGAGAGAGTCTTAGTCTTAAGTGCGCTATGGTTTTACATAACCATGTTGTGACCGGCGTTAATGTATAGTAGTGAAAGTATGGTATGGAATTAGAGGTATGGACCTAAGGTGCAATCAGGTCAGATGGACAACCTTAGGGGCGCGTTAGGTGTGAGAAGAATTGATAAAATGAGGATTGAACGTGTCTTGGGGTTGTGTGGTGTGAAGAAGGACGTAAATGAGAAAAATAAACGAGAGTACATTGAGATAGTTTGGCCATATGAAAAGGATGATAGTCGGTTGATGAAGCGGATGCATATTGGTGAGTGTCATGGGAATCGACAGGCTGGGAGACAGAAAAAAAGTGAATTGAGTCAGTAAAGGAATGTTTGAATTAAAGGAATGTGAGTGTGGCAGAAACGAGATGAAAGGTGCGTAATAGGAATGAATGGCAGGGTTTTGAGATTGGGTATGGTTGTGGGCATGGCCCAGATAATGAACATTATTACATTGACGAGATACCCGAGTGAGGGACCCTCGCAGTCTTGTGAAACCTTAGGGTGGTTTTTTTTACTATGACGAGCTCTCACTTAAGGGTATGGAGGGGGTAGTAGGGGGAGCCCCTTCTTTTTGATTTACGTCATGTTCTTCTACTGACTTTTCTGTTTCCGGTGTATGTTGGTCACCTCACTCCAATACGTGGAAAGGAGAAAGAATATACCGTATATATATATATATATTAACAGTGGCGTATCCAGAATTTTTTTTCGGGGGGGGCCAAACAAAAATCGTTCTTTATATATATATATATATATATATATATATATATAAATGGAAGGACAAAATATTAAATTCCTCAGAAAAAAATGGGAAGAATTTATATGAATTACTAAAATCATCTTACCTAAATTGTTAAATTTAATCGCCTGACATGAGAGTGAGCGAAGTCCGAGATAACATCTTCAATTTTTATTTCAATATTTCGATGTATGTAGAGGACTCCAATAAGTCTTTCATCTCCAATAGTATTTCTCAAGTAGGCTTTCAGAAGTCTTAATGTTGAAAAGCTTCTTTCTACTGAAGCATTAAACACGGGTAAAATTGCCAGTATTTGCAACAAGATGTAAATATTTGGAAATTGTGACTGCGAACAAGAAACTAGTCCATCTATTGCGGTTTTTGGGCGACCTGTGCTGTGATGCCATTTCAACTTCCATAAATCCCATTCTGCTTTTACTAAATCTTCATTTGGACTTTCGAGATCTTCCTTGTAAAATATTACACAATCTTTTATCTTCTCATATGGCACATTACACACGTTCGGTATGACAAATTGCAAGGAAAATTTAAAAACCTCTCTCCTAATGCTGATATTAAATCATCCAAAAATGGTATAAAAATGGATGTGCGATAATAGGTCTGTGGGTCGGAAGTAGGAATGTTGGGTCTGTATTTTTGGAATTTGTTAATTCTTGGTACAGCAATTTCAATACTCAGTTCAGATTCAGATGCGCTTACACATTCTTCAAAAATCAGATGAAATTCTAATGTTGCATTTTCTCTGATGGTTTCAGGTTTAGTATCTAATGGACTTACGAGATTTGTTCCTGACAGCGACGAATTATATAAAATTAATTTTACTTCTGTACTTTATATTATTAACGGATTTGATATTTAAAAATTTTTAGTGTCTAGAAAATTTCGGGGGGGGCCATGGCCCCCCTCGCCCCCTAAATACACACTGTATATATATATATATATATATATATATATATATATATATATATATATATATATATATATATATATATATATATATATATATATATATATATATATAACATATATATATATATATATGCTTATATATATATTGAAAAAGAGAAGAAGAAAAAAGTGAAGCGTTAGAATAAAGAAATAGAGGAGGAGAAAGAAGTGGAAGAGGAAGAAGAGCTTCATCTATATTAAGAAAGAAAGATTGTAAAGAATGGATTTTTGACAAGATTTGACAGATTATATAAAAGAAATATTAAATTTAATGATTGATGAAATGATTACAAGAGAAAAAAAAATTATAATAACAGCATTGCTGAAATTTTAATTAATAGTTGAAAAAGGAACAAAAAAATTTTACTTTAAAAAAAAATTAAATTATGCTGATTATAAAGTAGAAGAGGAATCAATTAATTATATTTTCGATATTTTAGGTTTAAATTTAAAAACATATTTTGGAATTAAGTTTAAATTATAAGATGGAGATATTTGTTGAATTTGACGAAATTATTATATTAACTAGGGTTAGTCGATCCACCGGGTGCTGTGCGGTACGGTGCGGTGCGGTGCTTGGTGCGCTCATTTTGTTGTGGTACTGTGAGATGCGGCACACAATTACAGTGGCCCGGTGCAGTGCGGTTTAAAAAATATAGAGGTGCGGTGCACGGTGTGTATTGAAACATGGAGATGCGGTGCGGTGGGGAAAATTCTGATGTTCATCCAACTCTAATTATAAAGTTTTTGGAGCACATTATGAAGACTTGTGACGTCATTATAACAATTATTAAAAATAATAACTCATAATGGGAAAACGACAAATATTTATAACTCCCAAGAGTAGGCTAACCCAGTAAGCCTACTCCTGGGCTAAAATAATAAGCCTATCCCTGGGTTAATATAGTAAAATTACCCCTGTTTACAAACATTGACATCTAGTCCGAAAATGCTTTTGTAATATAAAACTTGCGATTGACAACGCGCTCCACGTTATGACGTCACTCATAAATAACGCAACTACTACTACTATGTTTTAGGTCAGTGAATTTTGAAGTCTCGATTTCTCTGCACATTTGGAACACAAGAAGAAGAATCTCTTCGAGTGATTGCCATGGGCTGGGAACATCCTCTTCCACTGTATTTTCTTCCGGTGTACAGTTTTTTGAATGTTTTGAAAAAAATATCTACAGCCGACATCACCCTGTAGGAATGCGGGATATATATATATATATATATATATATATATATATATATATATATATATATATATATATATATATATATATATATATATATATATATATATATATATATATATATATAAAAACACATATATATTTATATATATATATATATATATATATATATATATATATATATATATATATATAATATATATATATGTTATATATAGCATATATATATATATATATAACCCTGTATATATATATATATATATATATATATATATAGCATCACAATTTTTATGTAAGGATGTCGTTCTTCATGCAGTTCATCACATGCAGTCCGATCTTCGAACTGGCTGTGTCGTTTACCGAAAAGCTGTTCTGTTTCGACTTTCGAGGCACAACATTAGTATCAAGTGCATAAAAGTTTTATATCCTGCCAGTTTGCTGGGCCTTTTGCAGTAACCATCCTCTTTTAAAAGGCAAATCTAGTCAAAAGATCAGTTCTGTAAGTTCTGAAAGTTTGCTTAGAGTAGATTGTGCTTAAGATCGTATATACTGAACTATCTGAAACCCAAAAACCCAACCTCTTTGGCTATAAAATCAACTCAAACTCTGCGGTCTTTTTACATCAGTTTTAAGACTGGAACCTCAGTTTCTTCATTAGTCGCCGTGTATTCCTTCTCTTTCGTCATTATTCAGAGCTTCACTTCCTTCCTCCCTAGAAGCGCTTCAACCACAGTATTTCTATGTGCGGCAGAGTCCCCATAAATATGTTGGAAAACAATAAGAAATTTGCAAACATATTCAACCAGATTTTGTCAGAAATTTTATACCCACTCTGATCTTGCAAAAAAAAAAAAGAATCTCCGTCACCAAAACGTACTTTTTACATGTCACCTTCTTAACAAAGAAAGATAGGGACTGACTGATTCGAAAAGCCAGCAGACTTCCTCTTGTCATATATATATATATATATATATATATATATATATATAGGAAAAGAATATATGTATATATATTTATATATATATATATACTATATACTGCTATATATATATATATATATATATATATATTATATGCTATGAATTATAAATCAGTTTAGGTGTAAGCAACATAAAGAATGTATTAACAGGTGCATTACCTTATGTGATTTAGCGCCTTTCTGAGGTAGCTTTTGTTTATATGATGCAAACACTTCTTTGTTTATATATATATCTTATATACTCTCTCTTTATATATATATATATATATATATATATATATATATATATATATATATATATATATATATATATATATATATATATATATATATATATATATAGTCATGAGGAAAAGAATATTTGTAGTTTATATAAATATGTATTTTTTTTAACTTAATAAGTAATTTATGGAATTCAAGTTGTCTGTCATGAGATCTATCTTTGTATCTCTACGACCTCCTAGGAATTGAAAGTAATATTTTCCTTGATCATAGAAAGGAGTTGATTCAGAAAATGAAGTCTTTTATTTATATATGCAGCAGAGGAACATAGATTAGTATTATTGCATTATGATAGGAATTTTGGTAAATCTTATGTTTTACATATATAAAAGAGTGGAAGATTCAGAACTTAAATATTGATTACTATAACTCAGAAAATGAAATTGGTTTTAACTTTTGAAAGAAACAATTTGTTTAATTTATGTTGTTTGTTTATTTAAATATATGGGTCAAATTTATGGTTAGCACCTCAACCCGTGTAGATTCATTTAAAAATTTAGATTCAATTTCCTACAGAACATTTGCCATTGTTCGTTTTATTCATTCAACTTTACTAAAGTTTCTTTTCAACTGATTTTGATACCCATTATTAAATAAGTTTAGTGCCTTAATAATGGATGGTGATACTCAAAACTTTCTTTCACTTATGGCTTTAATGCTAAAGATTAAGAAAATCCTCTGGTCGACCACTGAAGAGTTGGTACTTTAAAGTATTTCCACGCAATGGTGAGCACAGCCTCACTTTAAAACGCTCAGAAGTAATAAATCAAAAATGTGAAGAAGTGTATCGATGGTGATGATGACATTTAATATGAACATCGATTATAATTTACCTTACTGAATGTCTCCGCAATTTGATTTTTTGGCACACGCTTTTATTTAAGTTGTTTTGTGGAATATATAAATATTTTACAGTATTTTTAATTGAAAAGAATGTTAGTAATAAAAAATTAGTTTAGAATAATCAACTAAATATAAACTGAAATTATTATTATTATTATTATAATTATTATTATTATTATTATTATTATTATTATTATTATTATTATTATTATTATTATTATTATTATTATTGTTATTATTGTTATTATTATTATTATTATTATTATTATTATTATTATTATTATTATTATTATTATTATTATTATTATTATTATTATTATTGTTGTTGTTGTTGTTGTTGTTATTGTTGTTATTGTTGTTGTTGTTAAGAAATGTCGCGTTCCTTTCCTGTTCTTATTATAATGTAAACATTCTCTCTGGAAAACTAACTTATCAAACTTAAACAATGAATAATTTCGCATAATAATTTGTTTTTGCATATATATATATATATATATATATATATATATATATATATATATATATATATATATATATATATATATATATATATATATATATATATATATATATATATATATATATATATATATATATATATATAGTGTGTGTGTGTTTTTGTTTTAGAGTAGGTTGTGACTGAAGAACTGCTGACCGATGCAAATGAAGTCTTATTTAAAAACTGGAATGGATAATGGGCGTAAACCAAAGCCGTGTTTTCGTTTATTTTAATTAATAAAACAGAATTTATTCTTTTGTCCGACGATTTTGTTGGCGTTGCATTTTAAGTTGAAACAATAATGATGAGCTTCGTTTTCGTGTATTGACCGATGCAGCAGACGTATCTGCATTCCTATATGCGTTAAAAGGAGAAAACTAAATATCTTTGAGGGAACATTCTCTCTCTCTCTCTCTCTCTCTCTCTCTCTCTCTCTCTCTCTCTCTCTCTCTCTCTCTCTCTCTCTCTCTCTCACACACACACACACAAACACACACACACACACACACACACACACACACACACACACACACACACACACACACACAGAAACCAATGTGTAATATTATATGAGTGTAGAGAGCTCTTAACCTTTGTTTTACCACGGACCTACTTTAATTGTTTTGGCTTCCTCAAACCCTTTAAATATTTTTCTCTAGCGAACCGACCCCCTTAAATCATTTAACTAGAGATATAAAAGCCCAAAGTCATCAAATATTTATCTAAAATTTCTTATGAATGGTTTTCAAATATTCATATGATTATAAAAAATAATGTAAAATTTTTATCGATGAAAAACCAAATTAAACTCATACAAAAAAACGTCCGAAGTCACTTAGGATTTAAGTCGAACGTTTCCTTTTCTCTCACGATTTCTTTCATTCATTAATTTTTATATTTTAACTTCAAAAAATCATAAGATTTGATCAAGCCTTCGTGGATTCCCTTCGAAGAAACCGCAGACCCTTGAATTTCACGGGCCACAGCTTAGGAACCGCTGCTATGCAGCATGGCTCTCTGAGCTTGGACAGCAATCGGATATATATATATATATATATATATATATATATATATATATATATATATATATATATATATATATATATATATAATATATATATATATATAATAACTTAATATATATATATATATATACTTATATATATATATATAAGGTATATATATATCAAGATGAGCAGGCATTTAATATATTTAAAATAAGTAATTTTATAATCAAAATGTAATTTCCTGTAAGAAATATTCATTTTGTTTTTGTTTATTCATGAATCAGTCTTTTTACATTTTGGACTTTATCAGTAAGAGATTCTTATCATCAAACAAAAGTTTCACTGTCTTATCAGAAGTCGGAAGGATTAAATAATAATAATAATAATAATAATAATAATAATAATAATAATAATAATAATAATAATAATAATAATAATAATAATAATAATAAAAATAATAATAATAATAATAATAATAATAATAATAATAATAATAATAATAATAATAATAATAATAATAATAATAATAATGAAGCTTAACCATTACTCAACCACAAGCTCGTATTAGTGCTTACAGATTGATTGTCTTGACCTACCTTGCTCTAGAATACCTTCCTTAGGTCGCTATAATAAACTATATCTCTTCACGTTTTCACGTTTTGTTTGACTGATTTACAGCTTTTACCATTTCTTGTTCAAATCAAGTTGTTGGTAGCGATTTTCCTTTACATTTCAAAATTCATTTTTTTTTTCAAACTTTTCATTCAACCCATTTATTCCTTTAATTAATATGGTTTTAGTACTTTTAAAGATTTTTCATTACTATTCTCCATCCTTTAAGCAAAGGGAGAGAGGGTTTATTATTTAGTGTTGGAAGCATCGACAATGGGGAATTTTCCTCTAAAGCCTACTTATGGTTAGTAGAATTTCATTTGGTTGGAAGGATTGCTGGAAAGTTATTAGAAGGAAATCCAGAATTCCAGAGGCACTGGGCAGTTTAAGAATATTATTTTTATTTTTTTTAAATAATAGTTTGTTTAAGTAGATGTGGAAATATAAACCGTCGGATCCCGATTCGGGATATTCATAAAGGAAAAACGAAAAGGGATAGAGTTGATCTTAGCTGTGAAAGTGTAAGATTTAAGAAGTGAAATTAGAATAAATAAAAATATAAAACAAATGTGTTGAAAGAGTCATTGTTGAAGGAAAGCATGACATTTCATCCCAAAAGTATTCAATATGAAGAGTGTTCTAGAAGAAGCTTCTATTTTAGGTAAGATGTTGATCAAGTTAAGTCACGTATGAAAACTTTGACTTCAATGTTTTTAAATATTTTCATTTTTAAGCTTTGCAAATTTGATAAATCGCACAAAGTCGAACATGTATCAAATAATTCCTTCCTTCTAAAGACAATGTAGATTACGTAGGAATGTATGAATGACAGTTGTTTTCGTATCATCTACTAGTCATATATATGTTTGTTTAAAAAATATATCAAATATCCTAGATATATCTTCCTAAAATATCATGATATCATCTTTCAGTCCTTTGAAAACCTTTCCATATTTAGAAATGTACATTATTTTCGAAAATGAGAATGATGTAAGTAAATAGTATAGCCTCCATTATCCTATTTTTATCATACTAATTTGTATAAAATAAAATAATATTAATATCTTTTTTAGATTCTCATCTTCTAGAAGTGTTTCAGCAACCATGGGTTTATTGATTTACTGAGCCATAACCCACATAAAATAAAATAACTCCTTTTATCATCGCTGTAAATATGCAAATATTTTTAAATATTCTTTGCAAAACAAATAAGCCATCCTATCAGGCGAATGTAAATTGTAAGCAAATGAAAATTTTCTGGCATTTGCACAAACGGATTTGTTTTTAATTATCCTATTTGTAGTTAAAATTTTCTGCGGTAAAACTAACTGATTTTCACACATATACTATAT
>JABUQX010095074.1:35000-61291 GCA_015478945.1 Trachelipus rathkii
AAAAGAGGTTACTACATAAATAATTTCTACAATACCGAACAATAGCTGTCAACTCTCATTAAAGTCCGATATGAGATTTTTGTAAATGAATTTAAAAAATAAAATAAAATGCATATTAACTATATACTACCAAAGTCACTCATATAGCTTATTCAACCTACTGAAAAGTAATAAGTGAATTACTTTAGTTAGTATAATTTTAGGCCAAATCAGAAACAGAGTCGAGATATATAAAAAACATTTATATGAAAATGAATCATTTACTCTCTACAATAATCTCATTTTCATAAAAAACATACCAAGTCCATAAAGTCTCATTTGCTAACTAACATTTTTACAAGACCACAAATCATTTTCGTAGATCTACGTTGTGTAGTCTCAAGTGTATGAACGCACTTTCTAATGTAAGGGTTCAGATATGAGTACAGTATTTTGGGCTTGTCAATTATCTGAGTAATGTAACCGAAGTCAAATTTTTTTTCATAATTTACGTTTTATCTACATTTATATAAGTTTATTACAGCATGTTTAGTTGTGAATTTGTTTATTGAAAACAATGGAAAGGGAAATAAATTATACACTAATATAAGTTTGGTTAGGTTAAGTAAGGTTAAGTTAAGTTAGGTTAGGTTACATAGATTTAAATAAATAACTAGGACTTGTTCTTTTAATATTTTTGAAGGTGTGAAGCTCTTTTATTACAATAAAGTTTTATTTTGACTTTTATCAAATAAAAATGTGCTCGGATCCATGCAATCGATATGGATAAAACTTACTCACGCCCATTTGACAAGATCCCAATATTCAATTTTATTTTAACTTGGAAAGAGACTCCTCCTTAACTCCCTACCCTTTTAAGACATGGCAATTTGCAGTCCCAAAGATTTGGTTAGATTTATTTCTAACTTCCGAGCATTGCTGTAACACTTTCAAAGTAACTATTTCTCATTCGTATCATAAATAAAATCCTTACTTGGATTACCAGTAAAAAGTACTTACATTTTTTGCTATCGAAATTCGTTTGTCAAACTCAAAATTTGTCAAGATCATTTAAAAATGTCAGAGCATTGTTGAATTTAGAAATAGAGGTAAAAAACTTATAGGAATTATAATCCGTAATGTTGCTTACAAGAATAAGGAAGTAACTATCAAGCCGTATAATAGTTATGTTGGGCCGATAGTTGAATACTGTGCAGAAATTTGAAACCCTTATCTAAGAAAGTATATTGAAATGCTTGAGAAAGTAAATTGTAGAGCTACAAGAATGACTTGTTGTTTTGCAAATAATTATGAGATGAGATTTATGGAAATAACATGTTTTCAATGGAAAAGAGATTTCTCCTAGGGGCTAGAATATATTTTCCACCTCTCACCTCTACTAAAAAGAGAAATTTCTTAATACAAGACCATGATTAAAGGAGAGCAAATGACAATCGGCAAATAAAAACAAAAACATTTTATAAGATTTGTTAAAATACTTCATCAGAAAGCATTTAGTTCATGTTTGGATTAGTTTGCCTCGGGGTGTGATAACTAATAGTTAGTTCACTTGCGATCTTTAAAAATAGGTTTGATATTTAGACCTAAAAATAATATGAGTATTATACGAATATATAATTAATTTTCATTGTTGTTCTTTTCAATTTGTTTCAATGGAACATTGTATGGAGTATTTAATAAAGGTCTCGTAAATTAAGAAAGAAAAAAATTTATACTCCAAAAATATTGTAAGTTGACTGCTGTGGTTTTCTATTGTGTATAATATTAATTTATTATCTTCTTTTTAATTTAAATTGCATGTATAAAGTGGTAGGATAGTAGTGGTTGTAAAAACAATTTATTTAAAAAGAAATTAACATCTTTATTGTTAGAAGAAATGTTTACATGCAGTGAACTGTAGTTGCGAAGATGTACTTTCCGGATAGGAAATAAATTCCGGTTTCAACCGGAACCAGAATAAAAATATTAAATTTCGGCCGGAATTATATATTATCATATATATATATATATATATATATATAGTATAAGAAGACAGTGGAGAAAGTATATATATATATATATATATTATCATGGATATAGAAGAGCATATATTAATTAATATTATAATTAAATATTTATAGTTATAAAGTATTGTTATATATTAATTCAGTGGCGCAAATCTTTGATAAAGCACGTTAATAGGTAGTTTATATATATATATATATATAAAGAGTTATATATATATATATATACATATATAGATATTTATATATGGTTATTATTGTTGTTGCTATATATATATATTATATATATATATATATATATTATTATTAATATATATAAAAATAATAATATTAATAATACATAATAATAATAATAATAATAATAATAATAATAATAATAATAATACACACACACACACACACACACACACAATGATTATTTTTATTATTATATATATTATTATTATTATTAATAAATATTATTACGCATTATTATTATTATTATTATTATTATTATTATTATTATTATTATTATTATTATTATTATTATTATTATTATTATAATAATAATAATAATAATAATAATAATAATAATAATAATAATAATAATAATAATAATAATAATAATAATAATAATAATATAGCGAAAAGGTATTTTAATGATTGTAATACGTACCTTATTTATTTGTATGAAAGATTTAATTTCCTGTCCTTTTGATTTTTGAATAAAATAATTAATAGTTTCATCGTATATTACTTCGTTTTCACAGAGAGAAACCAATAGTTCTTTTTCAATTGATATTCTAGCTAAATCATTTAACCTTTCACAACTCATGCTATTTCTCAAATATGATTTTATCCGTTTTAAACATTTTTTTAAACCAATCAAGAGACAAACTTCGCAGAACATTATTGCCTTTGGATGCTATTTGGAAATTAATAAATGTAGGCCTTCCAGATTTTTTAAAATTAATTTGTTGATCCTTAGATAAGCTTTTAAAGCTATTTTGCAATATAAAATCTACACTTACTTCCATTATACACTACTTTAAATATTTTAATTATATAAAGGTAAATATCACTTAAGTAAGGCAATAAAGAATTATTATTTAATAACCAAACACTACAAAATAAATGCAAGAATTTCATACTAAAAACAGATATTGCAATGCTTTTGTGTTTTGACATATATAAGAGAAACTTATCGTCACACACACACACACATATATATATATATATATATATATATATATATATATATATATATATATATATATATATATATATATATATATATATGTTATTATTATATATATATATAGTTACATATATATATAAATATATATATGTAATGATGTGTTCCTCCTTACGTCTGGCAGGGCATGTCAATATATATATATATATATATATAGGTTAGTAAGAGATATATAAATATATATATATATATATATATATATAAATATATATATATATATATATATATATATATATATATATATATATATATATATATATATATATAGAGAGAGAGAGAGAGAGAGAGAGAGAGAGAGAGAGATCTGAAACTCCTCCTTTCAAGTATATCTATACTATGAACGAAAGCTCTGTACTCAAGTGAATTTCGCGTATTTTTCGTTCATCAGCAAGGCGATGCTTGGCTTTTTTTCCTATATATTTTATATGAAATACGAAGAATCTGTGTACGCCCACCGCTTTGAGTTTTATTCTTTAAGAACAGGGTAGGAAGGAAAAATTTCCAAATGAATTTAATTAATAAAACTGTTTTTCATAAAGTATGAATTGGTTGAATTTTTTTATTAATTTAAAACTCTTCTACACTTTCTTATAAAATTCCAAATAATTTAGTTAACTTAAGCATTTAATCTATTCTATTAAAATCTTAAATATTGGGCAGGAGCTACCTACCCTGCCTAACCTATATGTATACGTTCCTGATATATATATGGAGTATATATATATATATATATATATATATATATATATATATATTATTATTCTATCTTGTGTAAATATTATTAATATATATATATATATATATATATATATATTATATATATAGGTATATATATATATATATATAGATAAATATATATATATATATATATATATATATATATATATATATATATATATATATATATATATATATATATATATATATATATATATAGGTATATATATACTCCGGTGGGGAAAAAACCTAGCAAATTTCACCAGAGTTGGGAGAACGAGAATCCAAGGCTAAATCAAAGGCCGACCTACCCCCAATACACAGCGTTTTAAAGTGCAAGGCAAAGGAAGTTGGAAAAATAGACGAAGGAAGTGTGTTCCAAACTTTTACGAGTGGAGTGCATGAAAGATTGAGCACAGCATCTAAGTCTGAGGTCAGAGAGTTGGACAGAGAAAAGAAAAGACTGTGTGGAAAGCCGAATCCCACGAGCTCTTCTCAAAGGATTAGGTAATCTACTAGAGAGTCCAGAAGATTAGTGTCCATTGTGATAACGATATTATAAGGAGAGAGAGAGAGAGAGAGAGAGAGAGAGAGAGAGAGAGAGAGAGAGAGAGAGAGAGAGAGAGAGTAGTTTCCATTGTAACAATGATAGTATAAGGAGAGCGATGCAACAGTTCGACGGCTGGAAAGAGAATGGAGAGAGTTAGTGAGAGTAATAGAGTTAACAAATTCGAAAACTCCTACCTAGACTGCACCTTTTCAAAGAGAACAGTGTGCGTGGAACCAGTCCAGATGTCTGATGCATACTCCATACAACACCCTTATACAGAGCAAGCAACTGGGGGAGAGGGGAGAAGTTCTGAAGGCCCCTCAGAACACCCAACCTCTTTGAAGCTTGTTTAGAAAGAGAAGTGGATAGATGAAGAAACTGTGTTTTAAAGGCATGGAAAACTACCATGTTTTCCTTGCCCCAATTAGAGATTCGAGGAAGATCAGAGGTCAGTTGCTCTTGGCATGCGTTAGTTGCTGTCGAGCAGGGTGACTCCCAAATTAGAAGGAGTAATGAAGGGTGGAGTCATAGTCATAGAAGTGGATTGGAGGCGTAGTGGTAAAGAGAAGGTCTTAATGAAAGTAGCAAAAGGGTTGATGATAGGGCAGAATCTTGAAGAACACCACTATTAACAGATTTAGAGGCTACCGTCTACAACAGCTCTTATAGAACGATGAGAAAGGAAATAAGAGACTATGCCACAGAGAGAAGGATAGATACCATAAGAGGAAAGTTTTGAAGTTAAAGGGCAGACTCTCTCGAATGCTTTCGATGTCTCTAGCGCCATAGCAAAAAATTCACTGAAATGCCTAATTGCAGAGGACGAGGACCAAGAAGCAGTGAGAAAAGAAAGAAGAACACCAGTAGAACATTTCTTACGAAAGCCATACTGGTGATCATTGATTAGATTAGAAGAATTGAGATGTTTCCAAGTCTTCCCGTTGAGGATTGATTCGAAAACTTTAGAAAGAACTGAGCTTAAAGTGGTCACGTTTCCAGCAAGAAGGGAAGGTCGAAGTGGAACGACAGAGACGAAATGGCCTATCAAGACAGAGAGAAAGCTCAGAGGAACAAGTATTAAGAACCACAGGTGGAATACCGTCAGGACCAGACACTTTCTTAGTTTTAAGCTCAGAAAAAGCAGATAGAAACATCTTTAGAAGAAATTACGATGATAAGCATAAATGAGTTGGAAGGGTAAAGATCAGTCTTCGCAGAATGTAAGATGGCAGTTGAGCCATCGGAAGATGCTAGAAGAGGGACAGAGGAAGAAGCTAAGCCAGAGTTTACATTTTTTGGCAAAATGCCAGAATGAACGTGAGGAATAGGAACCAGAAAGATCATTGCATTTTCAAGGTAGAGAAGGTTTTTAGTATCAGGGATAATAAATTTTGCACGATTTCAGGATGAAATATGACTAGCACGAATAGCAGGAGAACAAGCAGTTAAACCAAGGTTTGTTAGTTTTAGTTGAAGATAAAGAATTTGGGATGTGCTCCTCCATGCCAGAGAGAATGACCTTAGTTATGCGTTCTGCATATTCCGAGGGACTCCTTCCACGGAAGCAGCAATAGTCATTCCATGGGAAATCAAAGAAGTTTGAAAGCAAGTCCGATCAGTTTGCAGCATTGACATGTCAAAAACGTTTCCTCACCGTAATTGGATCTTTCCTGCGGAAGACTTGAAAAGATAGAAGAAGGTACAAAGATAAGAACTTGATCAGAGGAACCCAGATGAGAAAAGAGTTTAACAGAATAAGAAGAAGGATTGACAGTTTAGGAAAGATCTAGAAAGTTGGGATCATCTCCAGGACAATCAGAGTCACGAGTTGGGAGCTCCACCAACTGCTCAAGGTTGTTCTGAATAGATAAATGGTGACCAAGCTCACCAGCTGCATCATGAATAATAGAGGAAAGCTAATGGGAGTGATGAACCAATATGATGAATTCTGAGTAAGAAGAAAAAGAAGAGAGAACGTGGTCTATTAGTCAGTTGAGTTAGGCAATAAATTGACATAACAGATCAATTTAGTTGTTGATTGACATGAGAGCTTAAGCCATATAATAGAAAATTCAGAAGCTCCAAATTAGAAACGCGAAAACAAATTACATCTTTGCATATATGCATATGCGCAACACCCGCCATTGCCATTGGCTGAAAATTGAAGATAGAGACAGTTGGAGGGAACACACTAGGGTTTGGTGTGAGAACACTCAAGCTCCTAAGTTTCTGCTAAGAACAAAAGATTGGGTCTAGAATAAGAGGTGGTGTTCAACAAAGGAAGAAGAGAGGTGGTGTTCGACAAAGTGCAAATTAGAGAAAAGGTCGCCAAGGTTGCGGAAATTAATGAAGAAAGAAAATAATTCACCAGAACGGGAACAGAACGTAATTTTTGTGTTATATAACAGGTTGTTCTCTTTTATATGTTGGTTATGTTTTATGTGTTTAGTTTAGTCACATGTAGGTGCTGCCGTTCCGCGCTTGATATTTCAACTGAAACCGGAATCTCACGATATACACTCTGATATGAGCTTAGAGTGGCAGATTTATTTATTGGGCGACTAATTAACTAGCGTAAATATTTCTTTGTAAGCTGGAGCTTGAGTTGTGGTACATTTTAAAATCTAACTTCTTCCAGGTCGAAATATATAAACTTTATCGAATTTGTTTTATACTGTCGATACAGGAGATATCGCGAAATCGAATACCGTGCTTTAAGCCCACTTAGACAATCGTAACTTATATTGATTACTGAAAATCCCCTATAAACTATTTCTTAAAGAAGAGTTATAATACAACACGTACCACTCAGCTCCACTTTTCAATAAATTAAATCATTACTATCTACTTTTCCTTCGAGGCTCAGTTTCAGCTTATATTTATATAGTCATCGCGCTATCTTGTCTTGAAATATAAAAAAATAGATTATTGAAATTTTTAAGACCGTATTTGTTTTTTATTACATTTATTTGATATTTTTTAACTATTAAAATAATTTTAATATATAACACTAATAGAAACTTTTTCAAAAATAGTTACTAAAGATTATAGCCTAAAGATTATTAGCTTAAATAAAGGCGAAACCCGAGAGATATGTGTCTCGCGAGGTATCCCTGCGCGAACTGCTTATGAGAATATTTGCCTTGTAATCCTATTCATATTTATGGCGTATCTTTCTTTGGGAGGCAGCCAATATCTTTTTTTGGCACTCTATAAACACATCGTTCTCCGCTCAGCCTTACCATTTTTTCTTCAAAACCACACAACTTCGACAGCTCATGGGCTTGCTTAGAGAGACGCGGTAGGTCTAGAGCGCTCCCAGTTGAGGGGTCTAAATGCACTCCTTCATACTCATATCTATATACGTCTCTCTAACTCATTATACGAGCAGTTCTTATATCCTATTGGCATCCATAACAGTAATTTTTATAAGATCTCCTAATCACTAATCTAATAGATATATTGCTTTGATAGAGAATAGTTTTTGCGCACCTAAGAAAGCATGTAGGTAACTATCCTGTATGATATCTTTCCTCACTTGAGCGAGCCCACAACGCATCTTCTTAACAGCAAAACACTCGATAATCTCATCGCAGAGACTGAAGTACTAAATTCACATAGCAAACACGAGCCACGACAGCGTTTCCTCTGAAGCCATTACGAAAACATCGTCACCAACCCACGACACACACACATCAGCCACACCACTTCTACAAAAATAAACTGATCTTTCATCCATTCGGCACAGCTACGCTTTTTTACTCAGGCATCAGGCTGTCACATTCGATCACTTTAAGTACAGCTGTATAAATTCTAATCGCTAACATCGAGTTACTTTCACTTATATGCCTTAAAACTGAATTTTTACAATTTCAACATAACAATACTTACACTTAAGCTACGGCCCAATTTTTCCAAAAAAATATGTCATAGCCTTAAACGTCTTCACCGCTTCGGGCTCGATCATGACGGATTTTCCTCAACAAAATTCGGAGATAAACACGCATGTTTTGTTCGGACACTTTGGAAGGTGTCACATTTTAAATCTCGAGAACGAGCGTGTTTTTATCCTTGAGAGAACTGTGAAACACGTCCGTCCTCTCTGCTCCCCTTCCGGCACCTTTTCCAGAATATGAGAAACCTATGAATTTATAAACCTTTTTCCATCAGACCTGTAGGTAGGCCGTGAATACCCTTCATATTAATAATTTTAATATAATAGTAAAAATGACAGACTTAAATTAATTAATAATTAATACAATAATATAAACTTATAATGATATCCTAATATAAAATTCAGCAACATTTAATGAAGTCACTATATTTGGGTGCATAACTATCTTAAATATGCAGTTAATAATTTCATATAATTGAGACAATTGATTGAAATGACCTTAGAATTGTGATAACCAATTTTAAAATATTCTTCAATACTAATTTAATATATATATATATCTGGCGATACATACATACTAATATATATTTATTATATTATATCAAAATATATAGTTATAATACTATATAACCAATCGAGAAAAGTTTTATAGTTAAAGATATTTATATTATTATATACCTATAGTATAAAATCGAAAACCTGATATTTATATTCGCTTAATTAGCATAGTAGTATAAACAATGTTAATTCGAAACTGATCAGATCTACCTATTATTCTATGTTTATAATATTACTATATTAGAGTAAGTAGTAATTAAAGACTAACACGTCCTACGTTAATACATAGCTTATATTCCACTTTCAAATATTAAAGCTTACTTACTATTATCCTCGGCGATTTTCGCTTTTTTCTATTAGTACCATGAGGACGATACTGGACGTTGTCTTGAAATAATAAAGAAGATTAGATTGTAAAATAGAAGATCCTATGCATCGTATTTTTTACTATTTTTTGATGGAGAATTCTAATTGCTACGAGATATAGTCAAGCGGAAAGCCATGAGTTCTAAAATATGTGATGGACCACGGCTGTTCGTTAGAAAGATTTTAACACCTCGCCAAAACGACCGGACTCTGTATTGCTTGGTCTTGGTTAAGTTCCTACTCGTTCACGTTGAAACCGTCACTCATAAAGGCGCGTTTTAAACACTAGTGAGCGAATGTAATTCTCGCTCATTTCTGCCTAGCCAGGTCACTGTTTTAAATTCGTTGATATTGGGTTCTAAATGTATAAATGAATAAACATATTAAATAATAATATAATCGAAATAGATACCAGAGGCTGTAAGATTCGACTGACGATAATACTCATCATCATTGAGAAGTTCAAATTGTTCATAATTAAGTAGACAGCAGGGGCGAATGCCTAGCAATATAGGCAAGTAAATACGGAAAACTCGAATCAATTACACACGATTGTATAATCTATATATATTAGAATAGATAATAAAGTTAATAAAGTAAAATTTTATTATTTTATCTAATAAATATCACTCGTGTATTTACAATACACTATTACATCACTAGCCCTCCAGTATATCTTAAACCATTAAATAGTAAACAGAAACATTTTTTCAAGATCATATAAGTTACGACCGAGACGGATAGAGCAATCGTGAAGCGAATTTACCTCTTAAAATTATGAGAAATATAATTATACCTAGTCGCGGAAAAACTGTAGGAAATACCCTATATATTTATTATATTAAATACAGAAACGCGCATTGTTTCTCGAGAGAAGAATTTTAAAACACGTCCACTCACCTCCACTTTCAAAATATATTAAATCTATATTATATTATATCTATCGGCGTTTGACTTACTTTTGGAGGGTGAGTGTCTTATCTATTATAAATATATAAAAAATGGTAATATTTTTTTTTATTTAAACATTTGTTATTTTTATATAATTTTTTTATGTATAAATCAATGATTAGGAATTATTATTCATAGCTATTGATTTAGTCGAAAATACTTGTTGTTGAAAATATGCTTATGCGGTGCGGCGCGGTGCACTATATATATGTTAGTATAGATAAAAAATTTATTACTAGTAACTTTGACGAAAACGTAACCGATTATTTATCGCGTTACGAGCGGTTAATCCCCATTTGCCAGGAAGGAAAACCGTAACTCAAATAGAGGCGGGTTGGTACTTTAAAAAAAAGGAAGCCGACAATAGCATTTTCGCCAAAGTTAATGATCTAATCATTCATAGTTTATTTAAACACATATTAGATATTAAAATAAACACTTGTATATAGTAGCTTAAGCATGGCCCTCTTGAGAGGTTCACGCGACTTTTGATACCAAGGACAAGCTGAAAAGAATTATGTAGATGACGGGGGAGGGCGGAGACCTGCACATAAAAGGCAAGAAGCAGATCATTCACATGCGGGACTTACTTCTAAGCTGGCGCCAGAGCATATATCCACTGGATAATCCTTCAAATACTATAATACGGATTAACGATTATGCTCCGTTTGAGCTGAGTTGCTTTATATCGAGGGTTGACATCTTATTAATATACAAGATAGGGAAAACTGAGTAGGCGAATTTATATTCTATTCATAAGTAGCAATCTCAAGAAAAAAATATACATAAAATTATTTATTTTTAAAGTCGCAAATATTAATTTCGTAAAATTTGGGACTCCACTAACCTGTTAATCATTATATATTTAATGATTTTACCAATATTAGGCGTCACTATATTGACGTCATAATCGGTATATTTTTAATATAATGTAATATAAGTTAAATTATATATATATATTATGTATTGATATGAATATTCGCCCTTCCCTACACACAAACAACTGGACAAATTGAAACACGACACACCGACATTCGTATGGCACTGACAGTGTCGGGAGCCACGACGTGGGCGTTTCCGATTCCGGTAGGGACAACACCACACACACACACAAATAATTATATTGACGTTCGAAGGGGATATGAAAACAAAAATTCGTATGGCACTATGAATCAAACTACTAATACACTCTACACGACGACATCAAAGAAAAATTATATTGAATATCAATTACTTTAATTCGACTTATATGTCTTTACCACATATAACTACTTTTTTGGGGTTTTTTCTGTGGAAACACAAGACACAGCCGCTTCAAGGAACGAAACTCTCAAATTAAACACAAAATTGTATGATGATACAAATAACATTATATAGGACTAAGAAAAATACTCTAAATTAGAACTCAGGAAGCCGACGCATATGACTTTCCTATTGAAGAAGCCACGAATCATGTACTTGCTTCGATGAGACGTCCTCCTTCAGAATAACATTCTCCTCCAAGCGACAAAGACCCTCCACCTGCACTTTGGGTTAAATCATAACAAAATTAATTTTGCACACGTACCCATACAAACACCAGTCTACCCCCAGAAGTAAAAAGTAAGTTATTTTCGTGTTCTTGCTTCGCGCGAGATTCGTATATTTAACGAAAAATAACTAATTTAGTACAATTTTTAATTTATTTTTCAATTTATACAACAAAAAATGATAAAATGGTTTATCTTATTAATAACACATAAAAAAATAGTATTCAAATTATATTTTCTCGGTAAACTATACAAATCTTGCGCGAAGCGAAAGCACGAAATTAACGTTACTTTAAACTCTTTCACGCCGAATGGTCGCCTTTAAATAAATTTTTCGTTCCCCAAGCGAGTTTATTAAAATGTTTTCTTGAGGCCGCAAGTGGTGAAATTTTTGATTTTTCTTACTATCTTGAATATAGGGACGACCTTCCCTATTTATACGTGTATTTCGGCGAGCCGCTAATTTTTCGGCCAAGCCCTTGACGGTTCTTGCTTTTTAGCCAGGGGAATGCAATGTTGGAGACACGCCTCGCAAATTTGTTTTTTTTCGTGTCAGACCTTTTATGGAATTTCAATACAATACGCCCACCAGGTGCCCAATTTTGGTTCTAGGCGTCGTCATTAGCTTTCATAATATTTGAGAATTGACCCTTGTTAGGTTTTCCGAAAATGTCTCAGCTTTACGATGGTTTTTTACTAGTCTCGTTGATGCTATCCATTTTCTTTATTGGATCAAAACGCGCTTATATTCTCTATTGCTTTACGCATATGAATTAATTTTCATTTCTTTTAATGTATTAGCGTACATCCTATGTCTTCCGGTATTGTCTTCATCATGATTTATAGATAGCCTTGCTTTTTATGAGCCATATTGATGGTCCGCTAACCCCATAAACAGAATAGACCATAAAATTGATAGTCTTAAGCACTATGTTTATAAGGTATGGATGGGATATTAGAAGGTGTACTATAACAAGGTTGCTAGGGATGCCGTCGCCTAGTATGAGTCTAGCCTTCTTAGCGGGCTACCACCTGATCATAGAAGAACACATAATAATGATTCGAGAAGTCCTTTCCATAACACATTAGAGATAACTAATGAGATTAGGTATATGGAATGTAATTCTTTTGATAACAATGGGTGTATGAAAACGCTCGTTATAGCAAGTTTGCTAGGCATTGTTAGATGCTGTTTTAATATATCTCAACCACTGTCACTTCAGCTTCATGTCCTCTAAATATTACCCTATACCCACTCGAACTATATGAACATACTGCTTTACCTATTTTATCTTTCAGTCGGTCTTCCACTCCTAGGGTCCATAATCTAATCCTACCGTGGGAGTCGCAAGTCATCACTCGGCGTCTTGGTCTTAACACCAACTCGCTTTCAACGGAACGAAAAATTATATTTTGCCACCTTCCTCGCTCGAGCCAGTACACAAAAGAGACCTCACAGAACTCCGCTACTAATTTTTTGTCCCCGAGGCTGCGGATTCTCGCCGCGTTCTCGCTCTGCCGCGCGCGTACGATGACTTTCGTATCTACTCCTTACCGCCGCGGACAGACAAGAACCTAATTGCGGTATTATACCTTTTGCAGGCGCACAATTTAATCACGCCGTAACAGGTCAACCTGCCGCCGCGTGGCACGCAAACGCAATGAATGTTGTCACCCATCGAAGAAAACGGTAGCCTGTGTCTACGGTCCGGGAGCCACATATGTAAAAAGAGAAGGTAGAGTTCGACAACGCTCTGGACCCGGCTCCCACGTAGCTCGGACTCCTTCGCGTCCCACTCCGCGCAAACTGCACCTACCTAACTCGAAGCACTATAACGTGTGTAAAATCTAACAAATCCTCAACAGAAATTCCAGTCTCACTATGCCCCGGGGCCCCGGGTAACAATTTTTGAGGCGTAAAATAAGTTTCTCCTCCCGCAACCACTTGCACCTCCAGACCTACTTCGACTTGTATTTTAGTTCCCATTGGGCTTACTATTAGTGACCGCTCCCACTAATCGGCTTCCTACACCCGGCCCTCCAACTTGAAGCGCTGTGAACACACAAGAGGCGCTCAAGCTTCCACAGGGCCACAATGGTATTTATCGGGAGAACTTTCCTCTAAATACGTGTACCCGAGGACGAAGATTTTGCTCACAAATCGTGAAAAAGCCCCGGTCCTAGACCCCCGACTTCCCCCTCGCCCCATTGAACGTCCGTGGGCCCGCGAATATTCCGCGCGAATGAAAAATATATTAATATGAGTCTTCATTTTTATTTCATACTTAAACAATTTTTTATTGAACATTATTTTTTCTTATTATATTTTATTACTTATATATCTTTTTAATTTTAAATTTTTTAAAAATTCGTACTTCAATAAGAAGAAAAAATAAGATTATGTCTGGTATACCCGGTAAGTCATATTCATATCTTGTTATCTACATTATTGTCACGTCGATATAGTAGAGTAGTTAACTAAGCAAATACAAAAAATAATACAAAGGTCTTAACATTACATACTCTAAAGCAGAATCAGTAAAATCAATAGAGGTGTTTACCTAACAACTAGGGGGGATTAGTATGCTTTGTGTTTTACTGCTTTGACTGCTTAACTCATGTTTTACTGTTTAACTCATGTTTCCTGCTTTAACTCAAGCATGTTTATTGGCTTTAAAGACTCATTTATTTTTATTAACATTACTACCTTTTAAAGCAGTAAATAGTAAATCAATAGGGTGTTACCTAACACCAAGGGGGGATAGTAATGCTTTCGTTTTACTGCTTTAACTGCTTTTAACTCATGTTTTACTGCTTTAACTCATGTTGTTCTGCTTTAACTACTCACTGCTTTATTGCTTTAAATCATTTATTTATTAACATTTACATACCTAAAGCAACGTAACTCAGTATATATCAATAGAGGTGTTACCTAATCACCTCAGAACATGGGGGATTTTAGCTTGGCTAATAAGTATTTATTATTTGACTCCTCATGCTCTTATATGGCTTATTAGTACTCATCTTTGACTGCTTTAACTCATGTTTTTTACTGCTTAATGATGTTAATCATATTTTTTATTGCTTTAACTCATTATTATGTCACATTAAGAGGCTATTGCTTCTCTAAAGCAGTTTAAATACAGTTACCTTCATCAGTAAATCGATAGAGGTGTTACGCTAACACCAAGGGGGGATTATTATGCTTTTTTCAGTTAATAAATTGTCTTTACTGCTTTTAATTTTGATTACATCATGTTTTACTGCTTTAACCATATGCACTTTATTTTACTGCTTTAACTCATAGTAATATTTTCTTGCCCTTTAACTGTTTTACCTTTCATATGCTGTCACCTAGTTGTGACTAAGTAAGCTTTCAATTAGTTTAATACTTTCTTATTTTATTATTTTTATTATTATTATTATTTTTATTTTTATTTTTGTAATCATTTATTTAACAGAACAAATTTTTCCTAAAATTTTATTAATTTTAATTTTTATTAATCTAATTAATTATTTTTTATTTTCTTAATTAGGTTTTTTTATTATTAAATACATTAGTGTTATTTACTTCATGCCTATGGTTATTATTATTTAGCACACCACACACACACACATCACATCAACAAACTATCACAACAGTCAACAACCAAATGTTTTGATTTTTCTTGAGGAGTTTTAAACACGTCCACTCAGCTCCACTTTAAAAATATACTGACCTCTCTTCTTCAGCGATCGCTTTTTTTCGGCGATCTGCGTTTTTATCGAGCTTCATACATAGGCTTTAGATAATTACGTTTCTTAATGTAATAAAACATAATATTATATAAAAACATTTTTACGTGTTTTTACGAGCTCTTATCAACACGGTAAACCAGTAATTAAATATTTTACTCATTATCTATATATTGAATAAGCTAAAAACTTACATCTTCCGAGAAGGTATATGTTAAAACATTCCAAGATAACACACGTTATTAATCTACATCTTACGTTCACGCTGCTTTGATTGACATGAAGAGTTTTGATGCTTACAGACTGATTATCTGAGCTTAACTATTTTGATTTTTGTTACAATTTTATATCTAGAAAAGTAAATTTAATAATATTTTTAATTTTATTATTTATAAATTATTATTTAATTCTTTGTATATAAAATTTAGTCAAACTTAAAAAATGACTTTAAATGTAGTAAATGAAGACTGCTGTGTACATTGCTTAAAGCAATATTAAATTCAGTGTAGATGCAACTAGGAACCGCCCCTAGCAAAGCCACATAACATTGCAGTACGAGATGTGCATCACTCCACGCATAGTTATTTTTTAATCATAAGAGTATCTTAACAAGAGACCTTTTTTTTAATCTATTAGATTACGCATATGCCTCAGATAAAGCGACGATTTTGTTATAGTAAAATTGAAAACAGTATTTCGGAATTTAATTTTGATACGGGCTAACATAGACATGTATAATATTAAAAATCATGTTTAATTTAAAAATAACAATTATTTCAATTTTATATTATCGCTTCCGATGTCTAGAGTAGAAAATACTCAGAAGCTTGTCTGAATATAATTGCGTTTATCTTTGTAGATATAATTTGTTTATTTTTATATAAAACACGTCTATTGATCACTCAGCTACAAATTGGAACCCACACGTAGAGAATTAATTAAATACTACAACAACTCGCGCACTCTCTCCTCTGGCGATCCGCTATTTTATTATGATCATTCTCGCTACGTCCTTTTATAACAAAAAACTCGCTTTAAGGATCCTGCTAAGTAAAAATATTGTTGAATATGACACCTTCTCACTCACGAGTTAGTGTAGAACACTAGAATTTAGGTGAAATAAATGGCTAATTTTCGTACCTGGTTCCGTGGGTGCACTCATTTAGGGCTTATAATACACACTTTCTCTATAACGACTAGATATCTTCATCAAAAAACTGGTTATCTCTTTCTTTTTCTCGTGAGTGACAACTGTTGGATCGTAAGTGTTCTCGAGAAAAAAAAATAATCAATACCAAAACAAATATCGTAAAAAAAATCCTAAATTTTTTGCTCATTGCAATTTATGTGATAAAGACACCATATTATTATGTATACGCTGGATTCTCCCAAAGGCTGCACGTTAATGTTTAATAGCACGCTATTATTCTATCTGTAAGCTATCGTAGTTTTCGAGTTTTTCCACTTAAGACCTTCGACTTATAGGCATCAATTGTATATTTGCACACGTTAAAAGTATCACTGTGTTAATTATTATTTTTTAAGTTCATATCGTTTTCAAAGAACTGAAAAACACTAGCTGCATCGGTATTAAGATCCTTTAAAGGTCGCACAGAAAAGTGCTATCAAGTGCAAAAATGTACATCGAGAAATATATTTGTAACTTATACAATTCTTATTGTGGAATTTATGGAATTTCTCGCGTAGTGTAGCCATTTTCTCATTATTTTAGACGGCTCTGTTATCTGTGATTGAGGCTTCCTGAAAAATGGAAAAGAAAATATTTTTTGATTTTTTTTTGGTTAATCAGTCGTTGATTGAGTTTTTAAGTGTATTTGTTATCTACGAAAACACCACGATATAGCTTACATATATAATTATATCACAATTTACGCTGGGAGACATTTATGCCGTAGAAATGTGAGTTGTTGCTAAAATGGGACAAAAAGAAAAATATATCTTTGATTTTTGTGGTATTCTTATTTTATTAATATTCTTGTATGTCAAAAACATGACGTATATTTGCTACAATCTGTAATATAGATAATACATTCGCGTCCGCAAGAAATCATGCATGTTATGATAAAAATCATATATGGTCATTTTCAAGCTGATATAAATGGCAGGTGAGACAACAAAGATTAAATATGTATTTTGAATTATTAAATTAGTTTGTTGTGAGTATTGTATCAAGGATATATGCTGAAATTTATACTAAATACTTACGATTGAGGAATAATTATTAAATTTCACTAGAATAGATAATAATTTAATTTTTCATTAGATTTATAATTCGGTTACCGTGATTGCGATTAACCCGGACCATTAACCAGCACGCAGCATGAACCGGTTACGGCGTAACAGCAAGAAAACTACCACTCATGAAATACTCCCGTGGGAATCAGCGTGAAAGGTAAATAAAATTGTACTTTGATATATAGTGATAGAAAAAAATATATTATTTTTGTGTGATTGTTTTTTTTCTGGAGTGTTAATGTGTTATTTTTTTTTGCTATACCCCTAGTGGATGATATCTTTTGGGCACACGTCACCACCCATCTCACGAGGTATAAGCTGGACATAATATTAGAAAACTAGATACATTTGCGTTGGAATCAGCTGATCACAGATAGAATGGTTCCCTAAATATTCCATTTTAACAGAAAAGTAAATAATTTTTTAGTTATTTGATATTTTATTTTATGTTATTTTACATTAAATTTTCTCGAAGACACACTTACGAGATTATAAAGCTACATCCTGGAGGTATAACTATTCTGTTTTAGCCTGATTTTTATTAATAAAACAGTAGAGATATTCTTCAGAGTGTTATGGTTGCCGAATGCATACAACATCGGATATAGAAGAGGTATGAACGTACATACTTCGATGGAGGAGGGTGTTGAAGTGAGATTTATTATTTTTTTTGTAGCTATTATACAGTAAAGTTTTCAGAAAAAAACAGCATAAATAACCAAGAAATAAAAATTTATTTTCCAATTTTAGAACAAATATCTTACGCACTGCATCATCTCAAAAGAAGTAGTAATTTAATATCGTAGTTTGTTGGTACACGGAGGGTAAGTTTTATTATGTCTTAGTAACGCTATCGTAAAGGTCTGTTTTGTGTTATTTCTCGAGTAGATTATTTTAATTTTCGACTAACTGTTAGAACCTTCTAGACTTTTATTAGAAATAAACAAGCTTTTTCATATCTCATTACGAACTCAGTAGACAGATTAAATCGCTCAGAAGACATACTTGAAAGGGAGGGTATGGTGTGAATTTGTCTCGAACTCCTTAATAATCATATTCTGAGCTGTTCTACCGGTCCCATTGATCAATGTTGTAGCTAATAAAACGGCGAGTTAAAATCAAAGTGCACATATGTATGTAGTTATATTGTCCATAATAATAGTATAAAATTACTTCAAGTGAATATATATATTATATATAAATATAACCACAAAGAGAGATACTATTGACTATCAATCGTTACAACATTACCGTAACTATTATGTTTTTATATTATATTCTCCTCACATATATAATATTATTATAACTGTATTATATGTATAAATAATTAAAAACTAAACATGTTTATTTAAATTATAAATTATAAAAAACTATAACGAACAACAAAGAAAAGAAATCAAATCTAAAAGAACATAATTTTCGTCTTTTAGCATTCCTTCGACTTATACTTAAGACCTCGACTTAGCATTAGACCTTCGACTTAGCACTTAAGACCTTCGACTTAGCACTTAGACCTTTCCGAAACTCTAGACACTTATGATTCAAATGCTTTACTTATCTACGAAACATGACGAACACTAGCACTTAGACCCTTCGTACTATACACCACTAACGCTCGACGAGCCACCTTAGAGCGCGTTCGACTTAACATACTTAGACCTTCGACTTCAATCACAATAGCCATTTCAGACTTAACACTTATGATCCTTTCGCAAACTTAGCACTTAGCCCTTCGACTTAGGAAGCGAAATTAGACCTACGACTTAGCACTTAGACCTTCGAATTATTTATGATAGAACCTCGACTTAGCACTTAGAACCGTTCGCACTTCGCACTAAAGTATGTTGTAGAACTTTAGACCTTCGACTTAGCACTTAGACCTTCGACTTAACAACGGTTTAAACCTTCGACTTAACACTTATTGTATTCTTCGACTTAGCTACTTAGAACCTTCGACTTAACAACTTAGACCTTCGACTTAACACATAGACCTTCGGCTTAACCTTAGACGCTTCGACTTAACGCTGAATGACGTGCTTCACTACAATCACGAATGGTTATTAGTTTTCTTGTGGCTAATCGTAGTGTTGTCGAAGTGTCTGGGAGCATCTTAATGAAACATTCGACCTTATAATATGATATTGGGTTATAATTTGAAAGTTACAACGGTCATCAGTTTGCCATATAAGAAAATATTTTTCCGCGAACGCGTAGTAAATTTGTCGGCGGGTTCAATGCGGGCTGTGTCCGTACGGGTTCCGCGCCTTATGCGCGGAGCCTCTTGGCGTTTTGCTTCACGTGATCTTCTATAAATCTAGTGAGTGAAATTAAAAGGGTTATTCCGTTTTGAGTTTTATTGAAGTGACATTACTAATTATTAATTCGATAGCCGTGATAGGAATCAGTATCTTATTATAAAAGAATGACCACTCAGAATAAATTTAAATTTTAAGTACATTAAAAAATTTTAATTATAGCGAGTGAATATATTACAAAATTCTTCGTACTGATGGCTCGTGAATTTTTTAGATTTTCACACGTGACGAACCTTTGACTCTAGAGCAGTTTAACACCGATGTTGGCGAACCACGTCACTATAATGGGGTTGAAGTGATTGTTTATACCTAAAAGGTCTTAAAAGGTGTTGCACGATCAAGTTAGATCGTTTTTTCGGTATTCACGTTAGTAACGATCACGAATATGTATAGTTGTCGCCTTGTATCGGTGAAATAGCAAAAGCGGCTGAACGCATTGTATCGCAAATGTCTCGAGGTTAGTGTATGACTCTAATACAGACTTATCCACTCGATATATGACGTTATAATAAAACGCAGAGCGATAACTGCATAAATAAGGTCAAAGGTTACTACAGTGTGAATAATCTCTAAATCAAGAAGACACATATTATTCCCCCGATAAGATGTTCTATGTTCATATCATCTTCAATCTTTTTTACTATAGTCAGAATTTGCACTTAGACCTTCGGACTTATATTGCAGTCCCCCGAATGGAAACGTAGACTAGTATGACGTCATAGTGGGTTAACGATATGAATCATTTATATATCATATATATGTAAATAATATAATAAATCATTTAATTATTTTTATTACACTACTATATATATATATATATATATATATAGTATATAATATTATTAATATATATAATTAAAACAAACACGAACAAAAACAAAAAAAAAAGAATAAAGAATCTAGTTAAAAGTTTTCGTGTTTTTCCTCACGAGACTTAATAACTCAGACTCGCATCTTAGCACTTAGACCTTCGACTTTAGCCACTTAAGACCTTCGCTTACACATCAGACCTTCAGACTTCACCTATAGATCTCATTCGACTCGAAGGTCCCTATAGTACACGATCGATCTTAGCACTATAGACCGTTCGAGCTTGAGAGCACTTAAGACCTTCGCACCGTTCCAACAATTACTCACCCCAACGTTCGACTTATGAAGCACTTTGTAGACGCTGCAGACATTCACAACACTTTCCTTATGCTATCCATTTCGATGTCTTATGCAACTATAGACCTTCGACTTAACACATGTAGGACCTTCGACCTTTAACACCTTTAGACACCTTCGAGAGATACACTTAGACATTCGACTGTTAGACACTTAGATCTCTCTACGACTCTTTATGAAATAATGAGTAACTATTATAATATAACATGAATAACTTAATAATTAGCATCTTGACTTCGTCTAATATCCTGGAATATAGACCACTATATAATCTGACCTGGTCCAGTACATGTATGACTAGACTCACATATTCGAATGTCATGAGTGAGCATCACCATATCAGACACGTCTATTTAACTTCACATCACTTAACGGTCTAAAGGTCGAACGCTATCCAATTTTACGGCATAACGTAGCTCGTCACCACCAAATATATTGGGTACAGTATCAAGGACGTCAGTTTGAAAATAGATTATTGTACCGGAATTCCAGCCACTAATCGCAACTCGCGCGGATAGCTCAAAGACGGATTATTCCGAAAGTGTTCAGGCGCTAAAGAGTTATTGTAAATCGAAAAACTCATCATTATTTTCCTCAATAGAGAGGTTACAAATTTCGTATCTGTCGGAGTGACAGGCGTTTTAGAATCGTGAATTTACTCGAGAGTGAATATGAGGCATGTACAAGATAAATTGTATCATTATCTAATAAAATAGATGACTAAATAATAAATATTTTATATTGAGTGTAATATATCTTTTCATTATTACATTAATTTATTTATCTTCGAAAACCTCTAATGTATGTTCAGAGCATAGCATCAGAGAAAAGCTAACATTTCGTGGAAACAGCGTAAGAAAATAGTTCTAAAAAAAGTCAAACGAAAATTTGTATTTTTTGATTTTGGTCTATATATTATTATTTTTTTTATATATACTCAAAAAAGACTACGACCTAAATCAAAGATTAATAACTAAAATACAATTTAATGTTTGAAATTTAGTAGCGTATACGAAAAAATGATACTTATTTTTGTTATTTATTTATACACATTATATGTACAGCATGACTAAAAGTAATTGGAGAAATTTTCTTAGTTTTTAAGTCTATAGTGAGGAGAGGAGCTAATCGTTAGTTTGTTTATCTCGCGTATAGAGCGATACGGAGTAGCTAGCATGATGAGAGAAGAGGCAAGTCAACATTACTCGTGAAATCTAGACGGAGTATACAAAAAGCTCGCTTACTAAAGAATATGAAAAAAAAAAAATTTCTTTTATATGAGTGTGATAATATAAATCTCATGAGAGAGAGATAGTATAATTTAATTATTTTAATATACTTTGTATTAGTTTTAATATTCTAATGAAAACACAACACATATTATCAGAAGTTAATAATAACACACTCGTATATGAACTCAAAGAATATACTAGATTTCGAGTGTTATAATTTTTATTAAGGAAGTCTTTAAGTAACTATTGAATAATCTTTTAGTTTGTTATCTTGAAAAGAGTTATATAATGTCGTAAGTATTTAATTTTTATGAATTTATTTAATATTTTGACTTTATATATTATATAATTATTTTTTTTCCGATAAAACCACTACGATTGTTTTTAATGAAACTTATTATGTTTTAAGTTGTTGCAGTTTTTAAGAGATAGCTCAGAATTTGTGTGCTTGTGTAGCGGCGCTCTGTAGTGTCAAGTTTGAGGGATCATCTTAAGCATTTTGCTAACCAATTCAATGTTGTGTTTAATCATTTTATAAAAAATTTCAAGATAAAAAATGAAAGCTAAACCAAAATAAAAAAAAAAGTTCTTATTTGTAGTATATATACGCACACTAATAGTATAGTTATGAAATCAAATAATACTATATACAGCCTGAGAATATTACCAAAAATAAATACCATCAGAATAATATGAAATATTAAATACATTGCAAAAAATTTACATCTTAAATATAATACATGAAGAGGAAAAGTGATTTATTAAGTGATTAATAATATATTACGAGAGAGATGATATTAATTTAGAGAGGGCATTATAAACATTAAACCTTTTTAATCAGATACTTTGAATATAGTAGTTTAGATATGCTTATGATGCTAGCCTATTTGAGTTTTACAACGAGTAACATGACCAGATTAATATCCGTTATTCGAGTTTTATGTAAAGGTTGTAAAACAGATGAAGTCTATAAATAGCAAGATAGTCAAAGCAATGAGTTAAAAGTCGCTATAAAAGGCAGCTAAATTAACCAGCAAAAAAATATAGACATACTAATTTTCCCGACCCTTGGTGTTCAGGTAACACCTCCTACTTGATTCTACTGATTTACTATTAACAGCTATATAAGTGTTAGTAATTGTTAATATTAATATATGAGGGATATAATATGCAATATTAAATACATTCATGAGTTCATGTAGATTTTTAGGAGTTCCTCAGTAACATACATGAGCTCATTAGTGCGTAACTAATGAGTTATATCAAGATGCAGTTAAAGTCAGCCTACAACAAAGAGTTCCATACTATCCCCCCTTGGTGTTAGGTAACACGCATACGTCCATCATTGATATTAACTGGTTGGGGTACTGTGCATTTAGAGTGATGTGATATTAGTTAAATAAATAAAATGAGCTTAAAGCAATAAACTATAGAAGATGGTGATATATGCAGTAACAGAACTACTAGAGAGGTTTATAAAGGAGTATGTTATTTACAGATGCACAGAGTCATGTTAAAGCGCAGTAAAACAAAAGCATTCTGATAACCCGTCTGAGAGTAGCTTGGTAAATCCATCTATTGTTTACTGATTTACTGGCTTTAAGGTATGTAATCGTTAATAAATATATGAGTTAAAGCAATAAAACATGTGAGTTAAAGCAGTAAAACATGAGTTAAAGCAGTAAAACATGAGTTAAAGCAGTAAAGCAGTAAAACAAAAGCATACTAATCCCCCCTATGCGGTGTTACTGATAACACCTCTATTTATGATTTACTGATTTTACTACGCGTAGGTATGTAATGGTGAGAGTACATTTTAGTAAATTTTCGTCTCATTGTAGTAAATAAAATGCATTATTAATACAGACACTCTGGTTTTTTTTCTTCTTACATACATTTTTAAAAATTCTTAAACAATTAAAAAGTATTAAGTAAGAAATATCAAAAAGAAACATATGTTCTGGCTCAATAACTTATTGTCAAATTAAAGGCTATGGAATTCATAAGCTCAGAACTATAAGATTGAATTGACTTAACATAGTATCATATATTTTCAATTCGCGCGGGATATTGCGCCTAGCGGGCGCCCGCGCAGACTGGGGATTATCGAGGAAGTATTCATATGACGCTCTGCGGGCGCAGCGAGCGGCGCGGCGGCGAACGCGTGCGGGATTCGAGCCGTGCGGTGGCGGTGTGGAGTGAGAGGGAGCTCATTTATGCGGGAGGGAGGGCAGCATGGCTCGCCCAGAGTGGTTAGCTGAATCGACAAATTAGTAAGGGAAAAGAACTCTACCAAGATTAAAAACTATTGGTAGTCCCTCTTTTATTTAAGATCATTTTCAATTAATTGATACAATTTTCTTGATTAAAAGAAAAACATCTCTTTAGTAACTTAATATACTCCTCACTGTGAGAATGACCTCGTCACACTTTACCTTAGAACCATAGGGTGCGAGCATCTTTCAAGATATTTAGTCCCTAGTGTAGGCGTCTCATATTAGATCTAGGGGTATCATATATGTGCGGTAGAAAAAGCTAACTCTTATTAACTAAGGCGATAGGGCATCTTAATCTGCGCAAAACTTTAGGGTAAGTATACAATACAGTCTAACACATAGAAATTCCTCCTATATAATCTATCTTAACTTATAGAACAATTACTATTAAAATGTTTTCTTAATGACTAAAGTTTTTAGGTGTCTGGGAACATATAATAAAACAATAAAAAACTATCTAATGTATTGAGACACTTATTTAAGATTGACTTCTATATATGAGTATGAATTCATTAAAATATAGTGGTTTATTTAAAGATGGCAAACCACAGTTGACGACCACGAAGACGAGACATCAACTAAGAGGACAACATAATGTACAAGAACCCAATGGTGATTCTCGTAGGAATTCAAGCAGTAAAGGAAATGTTGGGGTATAACGAAAAAATTTGGGTCTACTCAAATGCTCCTTTTCCGAGCAGTAGAACTGAAGAGGGTTGGCCGAAAAATTAGGGCTACCGAAAAATTATACCGTGACTACCTTAAATAAATTAGGCATCGGATCAATCATCAAACCCCTGCTAAAGACCACAAGGGTTGCAACTCAGTGTCTATACGTGTGTATAAGTGTACTGTAAATTGAAGTATCTATATGGAGTGAGTTAGTATGATGCCATAGTAGCAGTGTAGCGTATATGTGTAAAAGTGTGTGTGTGTATTATGTGTGTGTGTTGTGTGTGTGTGTGGTGTGTGTGTGTGTATGTGAGTGTGTTGGAGTTGTGTTATGTGTTGTGATTGATGGTGATAGTGTGTGTGTGTGTGTGTGTATATAGGAGATTGAAATATATATATTAATATATATATAATATTAATATATATATTAATATATTAATACTATATATAATTAATATATATAATATATATTATGAATAATGATATACATGATACACAAAAGAGAGGGAAAGATGTGTTTATATTATTTATTATATATTAAGATGACATGGGAGTAAATAATGATTACATGATATTAATATTAATATATTAATATATATAATATATATATATTAATGTATTTGGGAAATTTTTGTTAATCCTGAAAACGTGTATAATTTAATGAAATACACGAACATGTACTAAACACGAGCGATGTTACTATAACAAATATTATCTTTAGGCCTTAAATGGTTTTATACGATGTCTAAAAGCTGACATCACTGTAACTAGGCACAACCTAGATCATAAAATAGGACCATATTAACAGTACAGGCAATTAATCTCATAATATATA
>JABUQX010095075.1:2500-15000 GCA_015478945.1 Trachelipus rathkii
TATATATATATATATATATATATATATATATATATATATATATATAAATATAATATATTTATACAAGAGAATTGTTTTAATTTATATATATATAATTATAATATATATAATCATATATATATATTAAAAAAACTTGTGTGTGTGTGTGTGTGTTCTGTAATATTTTAAAATACCTTTATGTAAACACATTGTTATATCTCGGAAATATATATATATTATTTTATATTATATATTATATATATATAAATAAATAGAATATATATATAATTATAAATATGATATATATATATATATCTAATATATAGATAATATATATATCTTTATATTTAAATAATGCACTTTTCAAAAAATTATTTTTTAAAAAAGTTTTTGTTTTACAGCATCTTCTTACTATGCTAAGTTCATACATAAGAACTTATTTTTATTTTATGTTTATGCAAAAAATTATTATTATTATGCTGTGTTTATGTAGGAGAGAGAAAAAAAAACATGGTGTATATGATGAAATGTTTAAGTTTGTAAAAGAAAAATGAGGGATATATATATTTTTATTAATAATAAGTATGGTAAAGCAGTAAAACAGTAAAACACGAGGGGGTGAGGGTGGGTTGTTTCCCGGAAAAAAGTTGTCAAATTTCCACGAAAAACATGATTTTAGGGACCATAAAGCAATAAAGCAGTAAAACACTACAGCAAACAGCCACCAGGGGGGTCCCCACCCACCCTCACCCCCCTCGTGTTTTACTGTTTTACTGCTTTACCATACTTATTATTAATAAAAATATATATATCCCTCATTTTTCTTTTACAAACTTAAACATTTCATCATATACACCATGTTTTTTTTCTCTCTCCTACATAAACACAGCATAATAATAATAATTTTTTGCATAAACATAAAATAAAAATAAGTTCTTATGTTTATGAACTTACATAGTAAGGGTGAGTTAAAACAAGATTTTTTAAAAAATAATTTTACTGAAAAAGTGCATTATTTAAATATAAAGAATATATATATATATATATATATATATATTAACGAGATTTACAATGTTGTTTACATAAAGGTATTTTTTAAAAAAATCTTGTTTTACCTCATCCTCTTACTATGCTAAGTTCATACATAAGAACTTATTTTTTATTTTATGTTTATGCAAAAAATTATTATTATTATGTGTGTTATAGGAGAGAGAAAAAAAACATGGTGTATATGATGAAATGCTTAAGTTGGAAAAAAAAATTGAGGATATAATATTTTTATTAAATAGAATTAAGTATGTAAAGCAGTTAAAACAGTAACACACGGAGGGGTGTGAGGGGGTGGGACCCCCCTGGTTTGGCTGTTTGCGTGTAGTGGTTACTGCTTTACCATACTTGATTACTTAATAAAAAAGTATATATTATCCCTCAGTTTTTCTTTTTAACAAACTTAAGCATTTCATCATGATACACATGTTTTTTTTTCTCTCTGCCTACATAAACACAGCCCATTAATTAATAATAATTTTTTGCATAAACATAAAATAAATAAGTTCTTATGTATGAACTTAGCATAGTAAGAGGATGAGGTAAGGGTAAAACAAAAGATTGGTTTTTAAAAAATAATTTTACTGAAAAAGTGCATATTTAAATATAAAGAATAATATATATATATATAATATATATATATATATATATACTTATATATAGATATATCATATATATTTATATATTTTAATATATATATATATATATATAGTATAATATATATATATATTATTTCCGAGATATTACATGTTGTTTTACATAAAAGGTATTTTTAAAATATTTACAGAACACCCACACAAACACACACAAGTTTTTTAATATAATATATATATATATATTATATATATATATATATATATATATATAATTAACGAGATATACAATGTTGTTTACATACAGATATCTTTAAAATATGTACAGAAAACACAAGTTTAATATATATTAATATATATATATATTATAATATATATATATAATATATATATTATATATATATAATAAAATAGAATATATAATAGATATATATATATTACATACAGATATTTTTAAAATATTACAGAACACAAGTTTTTTATAAATATATATATATATATATATTAATACATTTGCGCAGAACACATGGGATGAAGTTGAAACTGTGCATTCTCTATATAAGTCTCCAAAGCTCCTATTCCTTTTGAAATAACATAGGAATAAATATCTCGAGATGCACCAACCCATTCTTCAGCATATTCAGGCTCTATAGATTGCATTTTCTCATGCCAAAGAGAAGTAAAGGTATCAACATTAGTTGTCGTCAGCAAGCTGCTATACATTCTATTATAAGGTTTTCCCCATACTTCAGTGTAAATTTTATAAAACAAACCATAGGCTAGATGTATTAATTCGTCAAGTATGTCGACATTGTCAAGATGCATTAATATTTCTTCTTTTATTTTTAACAAGGTTGTAATATTCTCATGCGAATGTAAACAGAACCCTATTCTTGTACGTATGAATGTGTTAGCTGAGTAAGGTTTCCAGTAATTACGTACATCAATACTTTTAACACTATCGCAATATGAGAAAACAACATCTATTCTATTAATACCCCTCTCGCCTTCGTTCCTAATGGATATTTCACTATGACTCGATGTATCAGATATCACATACGCAGCCTTTACCCATTCTTCCACGGTGTCAATAATACGGAGGAATTCTTCAACAGAAATGAACAAAGGTGTATCATGTACACCTACCGTAGGAATACAGGCTATGTAACGATCACCATTAGGTTTACGAATAAATAAAAAAGATACAGCTTCGGGAATAACAAAGGTCCTCGTAAATATGTCGTTAACAAGTTTGGGAGTGTGAAGAGAAGCCATGGTGTTAGCTCAGTTGGAAATATCGTACTGAAGAAACTTTGTATATAAAACAGTCTCAAATCTATAGATAATATATTTTCAACCAATCATAAGAAAGTAAACAAGATTACAACATAACCGCCTTATCAACTCAGAAAGTCCATATAATCACGCCTTACATCGACAGCGATAAACATGTTTACAGAAGGATTAGGCATATACAAACTAAACTGATAATATATGTATACAAAGGAGGTCTATATTCATAAATTAACAATGTAGAAAAATGATCTTTGACAAAACAAAACAAAACACGATATTAAAACTGAAACAAACAAATAATAATAATAATAATAATCCAAAACCGTTAAAAATTATTAAACTGATAAAATATGCTTAAATTTTTGGATATATATTTGAATATAATAATAATAAAAATAATAATAATAATAATAATAATAATAATAATAATAATAATAATAATAATAATAATAATAATAACCCCGTGAATATATATATATATATATATATATATATGTTCCTTACATGAATGTTTATATATATATATATATATAATATATTATATATATATAATATATAATATATATATTTGAATGTTCCTTACATGAATGCTGGCTTACGAGACATCATTAAGATTTAATCGGTCCAAGTCCTTACACAAATGCCAGTTATCTTCGTTATTAGATATAATATACTTTTTCAATTCCTCAACTCCATCCCAGAGTACATACGATGCAAGTTCTCTCCCTGACACTACCATATGTTTTGGGTCAGGATCATTCACGTAAAGGGATTCTTCAAGCTGACGAATAAATGTATGAACATCTATCGAAACTAAGAACTGATTAATTATATTTTCCGAATCTTTAGGTAACAGTTTTTTAAATGTATAATATGCCTCGTATAACATATAATGAGCTGCAGTAACATAATCGGTTAACATTTCTGTTTTACGCAACTGTTTTAACATTTTCTCTCGAACTCGACCCATATATTTTATCTGGGATGTGCCTCTAATATAGAAACCATATATTGTGGGGTTAAATAATCCTGTATCTTCGCGTCTCTGCCATATTCTAATATCCATAATATTCGTATCTAGATATTTAGAGAAGGTTAAAGTAAGTTTCTTATCATCATGATTTCCACCCCCACTGATAACTATTTCCCAACGATTTAATACACAGTGTGACTTAAAGTGTTCATTCACCCATTCTTCAGCATGTTGGCATACACAAAGTAATTCGTCGGAACTCATAAAAACACGTCTGTTATATTCATATTGGTCACTACATCTGAAGTAGGTAAAACCGTCTGGCTTTCTTGTATATAAGAAGGATACATCACTTTTCGGAATATTGATTTCCCAATGCACAATGTCACGTATAGAGGTGTATTTATCAAGACGAACCATTCTAACGGTAGGAATAACCTAGGGGTAGACACTAAGAACAGTTATTAATATAGGGAGGCACAACCTTCTACCACGTCAAATCTAAAAACGAATATGGACGATGAAATAGTTTCGAGAGGAAAGGAAAGAATAATGTTATATTACTTGGAAACAAACACAAGTCTGTAAAGAGATAAGGGATGTTTCAACCAAATACGCGAAAGGTATTAGCGATAGTTCAGCAATCACAGAGTAGGGGGCAAATATAGATAACGGATATGTCCAACATGAAAACAGCATCCAAAGTCTTAACCACTATAATATATTATAATATAGTATAATATATATATATAGATATATATATATATATAATATATATATATATACTATATTATATATATATATATATATATATCATATATATATATAGATAATATAATAATTATATATATATATATATAAATATTATTTATATATATTTATATATATATATATTAATTTTAATATTATATATATATATATATATATATATTATATATATTATAATATTATATATATATATATATATATATGATATATATTAGGGCCTTAAATAAAGCGAAAAAAGGGAAGTCCGCAGGTCTGGATGGTGTGAGAATGGAAATGTTGCAGAGAGGTATATTAGGGGTGAGGAATGGCGGTATGGAATATAATATAGATTGGAGGAAGTGGAAGAGGTAACCACAGGATTGGCGAGGATGGTTGTTTGGTTCCACTGTATAAGGGGAAAGGGGATAGGATGGAATGTGGGAATTATAGAGGTATATGTCTTTTAAGTGTGGTGGGGAAAGTGTATGGGAGAATACTGATTGAGAGAGTGAGAGGTTTAACGGAGGGAAGAATGGGGGAAGAACAAGGAGGATTTAGGAAGGGAAGAGGGGTGTGTGGACCAAGTGTTTACACTAAAGATGCTTGTGGAGAAAAGTATTGAGAGGAAAGGGAAGTGTATGGGTGTTTTTTAGATTTAGAGAAAGCAGATGATAGAGTGAGGAGGGGGGAATTTGTGGAGGGTGTTGGAGGAGAATGGAGTGGGGGGTAAATTAGGAAAGTATTAGGGCCTTTTATAGGAATTAGAATGTGTGTGAGAGTGTTAGGAGGGGAGAGAGAGATGTTTGGGGTGGTGAGAGGATTGAGGCAGGGGTGTGTTATGTCTCCGTGGCTATTCAATTTGTTTATGGAGGGTGTTTGCAGAGGAATGGTGAGGGAGGGAGAGGGGGTGGAATTGATGATGGGAATGAATAGAAGGGAAGTGAACATGATTTTGTTTGCGGACGATTACTGCCTTAGTGGCGCGAAGAATGGCGGAAGGCTGGGGAATTTGGTGAGGGAGTTGAGAGAATGTGTGCACAAAAGGGGCTTAAAAAAATCAGTGAGAAGAGTAAAGTGTAGTGTTTGAGGCAGGACGGAAGAGAGGGGGGATGGGTTAGAGGTTTAGGTAGAGGGTGTAGTATGGAAGAAGTAAAGATTTTTTAGAATTAGGGATGGATGGGTAAGGGGGGAGGGATGAAGGAGGAGATTAGAACATAGAGTAGGAGAAGGAATGAGAGCTCTGAGAGTGGTCTGAGGGAATTATGGAAAGGGGGAGATTTATCACAGAAAGTTAGATAATATGTTTGAAAAAAAATTTGTGTACCAGCGGTGTTGTATGGGTGTGAAACGTGGGGGATTGCCAGGTTCAGGAAGAAGTTGGAAGTATTTGAGATGAAAGGGTTGAGAGCGGTTTGTGGGGTTAGCAGAAGGAAGAGGATTAGGAATAGGGTGGTGAGGGAGAGATGTGATTGGAGAAAGGGGTTGGTGGGAAGAGCGGAGAAGGGAATGTTAAGATGGTATGGGCATCTAGTGAGAATGGAGGAACAGAGAGTGGTTAGGAGAGTTTGGGAGGCGGAGGGGATAGGAAGGAGAGGAAGGGGGAGACCAAGAAGGAGGTGGATGGATGGAATAAAGGAGATGCTGGAGGAGGGAGGGATGAGGGAGGAAGAGGGTAGGGTGTTGGCGAGGGATAGAGTGGGGTGGAGGAGGTGGGTGAGGGCGAGATGAAGGGAGGTGTGAATGAGAGAGCGTGTACATACCACTACCCGCTCAAGCGGGAGAAAGTGAAGGTAAAATAAAAAATTAAAAACTAAATTATAAATTACTAATTAATCATATATAATATATTATATATATATATATATATATATATATATATATATATATATATAATATATATATATATATAATATATGATTTATATATAAATATATATAATATAATATATATATATATATATATATATATAATAGTATATATATATATATATATATATATATTATATATATATATACTATATATATATAATATATATATATATAACTATTAATAAATATATAATTATATATATTATGGGTAAACATGTACATAGGATAGGCCCACATGTGTAAAAGAAAAGAAATCTAAAAATAGCATAATAATAAAATATCTAAAGGAATACCTCTTCCACCGAGAGACACCCCAGGGTTTCACCCCTTGCTAGATGAATGAATCCTCCATGGGGTATCACCCCGAAGGGGCGTGTAAGCAGGCATTACCCTCCGAAGGAGGGTAAGCCCTCCCTTCGGGCTGAGGGTAATGCCTGCTTACACATCCCTTCGGGGTGACACCCCCTGGAGGATTCATTTATCTAGCAGGGGGTGAAACCCTGGGGTACCTCTCGGTGGAAGATGTATTCCTTTAGATATTTTATTATGTATGCTATTTTGGATTTCTTTTATTTTACATATGGGCCTATCCTAATTGTATCATGTTTACCAGATACTAATATATATATATAAATATATAATATATATATATATAATATATATATATATATACTATATATATATATATTACCATATATATATTATATATATATATATATATAGTGTAAGACTTTGGATGCTATTTCCATGTTGGACATATCCGTTATCTATATTTACCCTACTCTGTGATTGGCTGAAATATCCTATACCTTTCCGTGATTGGTTGAAATATCCCTTATCTCTTAGACTTGTGTTTGTTCCAGTAATATTACATTATTCTTTCTCTCGAAACTTATTTCATCGTCATATTCGTTTTAGATTTGAACGTGGTAGAAGGTTGTGCTCTGTCTTAAAAGTGTTCTTATTTCCCTATGATGTATATTCCTGCCGTTAGAATGGTTCGTCTTGATAAATACACCTCTATACGTGACATTGTGCATTGGGAAATCAATATTCCGAAAAGTGATGTATCCTTCTTATATACAAGAAAGCCAGACGGTTTTACCTACTTCAGATGTAGTGACCAATATGAATATAACAGACGTGTTTTTATGAGTTCCGACGAATTACTTTGTGTATGCCAACATGCTGAAGAATGGGTGAATGAACACTTTAAGTCACACTGTGTATTAAATCGTTGGGAAATAGTTATCAGTGGGGGTGGAAATCATGATGATAAGAAACTTACTTTAACCTTCTCTAAATATCTAGATACGAATATTATGGATATTAGAATATGGCAGAGACGCGAAGATACAGGATTATTTAACCCCACAATATATGGTTTCTATATTAGAGGCACATCCCAGATAAAATATATGGGTCGAGTTCGAGAGAAAATGTTAAAACAGTTGCGTAAAACAGAAATGTTAACCGATTATGTTACTGCAGCTCATTATATGTTATACGAGGCATATTATACATTTAAAAAACTGTTACCTAAAGATTCGGAAAATATAATTAATCAGTTCTTAGCTTCGATAGATGTTCATACCTTTATTCGTCAGCTTGAAGAATCCCTTTACGTGAATGATCCTGACCCAAAACATATGGTAGTGTCAGGGAGGAACTTGCATCGTAGGTACTCTGGATGAGTTGAGGAATTTGAAAAGTATATTAACTAATTAACGAAGATAACTGGCATTTGTGTAAGGACTTGACGATTAAATCCTAAATATATATATATATATTTATATATATAATTATATATATAATATATATATATATATATATATATATAAATATATATAATATATATATATAGTAGATATATATATATATATATATATATATAATATAATAATATATATTCAAGGGTTTAGTATTATTATTATTATATTATGATTATTATTATTAGTATTATTATTATTTTTAATTGATTATTATTATTAATTATTATTATTATTATTATTATATTATATTATTATTATTATTATTATATTATTTATTTATTATTATATTATTATTATTATTTTATTAGTATTTATTATTTATTATTATATTATTATTATAGTATATTATGTATTATTTGTTTGTTTCAGTTTTAATATCGTGTTTTGTTTTGTTTTGTCAAAGAAACATTTTTTCTACATTGTTAATTTATGAATATAGACCTCTTTTGTATACATATATTATCAGTTTAGTTTGTATATGCCTAATCCTTCTGTAAACATGTTTATCGCTGTCGATGTAAGGCGTGATTATATGGACTTTCTGAGTTGATAAGGCGGTTATGTTGTAATCTTGTTTACTTTCTTATGATTGGTTGAAAATATATTATCTATAGATTTGAGACTGTTTTATATACAAAGTTTCTTCAGTACGATATTTCCAACTGAGCTAACACCATGGCTTCTCTTCACACTCCCAAACTTGTTAACGACATATTTACGAGGACCTTTGTTATTCCCGAAGCTGTATCTTTTTTATTTATTCGTAAACCTAATGGTGATCGTTACATAGCCTGTATTCCTACGGTAGGTGTACATGATACACCTTTGTTCATTTCTGTTGAAGAATTCCTCCGTATTATTGACACCGTGGAAGAATGGGTAAAGGCTGAGTATGTGATATCTGATACATCGAGTCATAGTGAAATATCCATTAGAAACGAAGGCGAGAGGGGTATTAATAGAATAGATGTTGTTTTCTCATATTGCGATAGTGTTAAAAGTATTGATGTACGTAATTACTGGAAACCTTACTCAGCTAACACATTCATACGTACAAGAATAGGGTTCTGTTTACATTCGCATGAGAATATTACAACCTTGTTAAAAATAAAAGAAGAAATATTAATGCATCTTGACAATGTCGACATACTTGACGAATTAATACATCTAGCCTATGGTTTGTTTTATAAAATTTACACTGAAGTATGGGGAAAACCTTATAATAGAATGTATAGCAGTTTGCTGACGACAACTAATGTTGATACTTTTACTTCTCTTTGGCATGAGAAAATGCAATCTATAGAGCCTGAATATGCTGAAGAATGGGTTGGTGCATCTCGAGATATTTATTCCTATGTTATTTCAAAAGGAATAGGAGCTTTGGAGACTTATATAGAGAATGCACAGTTTCAACTTCATCCCATGTGTTCTGCGCAAATGTATTAATATATATATATATATATATATAAAAACTTGTGTGTATGTGCATGTGTTCTGTAATATTTTAAAATATATATATATTATATATATATATATATATATATATAATATTTTAAAAACCTTGTGTTCTGTAATTATATTTTAAAGATATCTGTATGTAAACAACATTGTATATCTCGCTTATATATATATAAATATATATATATATATAATATACATATATAATATATATATATATATTTTAAATATAAAATATAATAAATTAAAAATATATATTTTATAATTTAATATTTTTATATTTTATATATATTACTATATATATATATATATATATATATATATATAATAATGTAATATATATATATATATATATTAATAATATAATATAATATTATATATATAATATATATAGTATATATATATATAATATTATATATATATATTATATATATATATATAAATAATATATATATATTAAAAAACTATTGGTGGGTGTGTGTGATGTGGTTCATGTATATTTTAAAAATACCTTATGTAAAACAGACATTTTATATCTCGTAATATAAGATATATATATATAATATATATATATATTAGTATATATATATATATATATATATATATAAATATATATATATATATGTTATATATATATATTATATATTTATATATATATATATAATAGATTTATAATATATATATATATATATATATATATATATATATATATATATATATATTATATAATATATATATATATATATATATAATATATACTATATATAATATATGATATTCTTATATTTAAATAATGCCACTTTTTCCGTAAAATTATTTTTTTTAAAAATCTTGTTTTACCTCATCCTCTTACTATGCTAAGTTCATACATAAGAACTTATTTTTATTTTATGTTTATGCAAAAAATTATTATTATTATGCTGTGTTTATGTAGGAGAGAGAAAAAAAAACATGGTGTAAATGATGAAATGTTTAAGTTTGTAAAAGAAAAATGAGGGATATATATATATTTTTATTAATAATAAGTATGGTAAAGCAGAAAAAGTAAAACACGAGGGGGGTGAGGGGGGTGGGGACCCCCCTGGCTGGCTGTTTGCTGGGTAAAAAAAGTTTTTTGTTTTACTGTTTATTTGCTTTATAGCGTCCCTAAAATCATCGTTTTTCGTGGATGAAATTTGACCACTTTTTTCTGGAAATCAATGTTTTTAAAAAAAAATATTTTTCAAAAAACAAAAATGTTTTTCAAAAAACAAAAGTATACGAACTCTAACTAAATATACTCTTCTTCTTTCTCATTCTTCTTTCTTCTTCTTCTTCTTCTTCTTCTTCTTCTTCTTCTTCTTCTTCTTCTTCTTCTTCTTCTTCTTCTTCTTCTTCTTCTTCTTCTTCTTCTTCTTACTCCCTCCTCCTTCTTTTTTCCAATAACAAAGATGAGCATCAAAGCTGAGACATCAAAAGATGAGTCATCAAAGCTGAGACATCAAAGTTGAGACATCAAAGCTGAGTATCAAAGTTGAGGCATCAAAGTTGAGGCATCAAAGCTGAGGTATCAAAGTTGAGGTATCAAAGTTGAGGCATCAAAATATCGAGTGTGTGTGTGTGTGTGTGTAGGTGTAGGTGTGAGGTTAGGATAGTTACATACAGGAACTCAAGTTAGGGCAGATACCTACATGACCTCATGTTAGGACAGTTCCCTACAACAGGTACTGCGTCAGATACCTACATGTGCTCGACTTAATCTCACTTAATCCCTCACGAACTTTTATGAAAGGTCAATTTCAGGCCTTGATACGGTATCAAGGCCGAAATATCAAGGCCAAGACCGAAATATCAAGGCCAAAACATCAAAAAGGGGGCTAAGCGACCTAAAGGGGGTCAATCGTAGAAGGAAGGAACCATCCTAACAACTTCTAATACACACCAATCGAATCCTCATACCTCAAAACATAGGGGTAGACACTAATATTAGGTGTATTCTATGACGTAGGACATGTCATTGCTAGAAGTGCTAGAAAAGGGTTGGGTACTAACTGGTAGAAGGAAGCATCCTAACACATTCTAATATATACCAATCGACTCTACGTACCTTATAACATAGGGTAGGCATTATAATATATATATATAATATATTATATATATTATATATTAAAATTTATATATAATTAATAATATATAAACATAAAATGTATTACAATATACAAATATAAATATAAATAAAATATATATAGATATACAGTATATATAATAAATATATATATATACAATATATATATATATATATATTATATATATATATATATATATATATATAGATATATATATATATATATATTATATATATATATATATTAACACAATTGACCCTTTGGAAGACCATTAGTTTGGCTGCGGATTCTAGCATAGGTTCGAAATGTGATAGTCAGAAAGGTAGCTGAGATATAGAAAATCGAGATGGCAAAAGCGAAAAAGACGATGTTGCGGTGCGGGGTGGTGCGGTGCGGTGCGGTTGCGCCAGGGCCTTGGGGTTTGGTCCAATCGCGTCGTTGACCCCGGAAAACGCTTCTACGGACCCGAAAACCCATAATTTGACCCTTAAAAAACGTCTTAATACGCCAAAATATCGATGTTGCAAAATGTTGGCCAAAATGTTGCAGGCTTCATAGCTCCAGAAACAAAAATGTTGCACAGGTGCATTAGAAAAGGGGGGTAGGGTAATATCTAATACTAACTCTTGTTAGGAGTGAATCGATTCCGTCGTAAACCACAG
>JABUQX010095075.1:32500-42500 GCA_015478945.1 Trachelipus rathkii
TCAGTCATTATTTATTTATCAATGAATTGCTTGTAGTAAAGTTATTTTGCTATTTTGTTGAATATTTGAGCTCAAGGTCATTCATTTGTAATTTTGCTAAGACCTGTGCCAGAACTAATGTTCAAGTGTTGCAACTAATATCCCAATTGTTGATATATGATATATGTTGATATTGTGTTTTTTTATTTAACTGTCAATATAGTCGTTTGGACTATTTGTTTTATTGAAGTTAAACGCATATGATTTTTTTGTGTATTGGTGAAATAGCAAACTGCTATTGCAACAATACCTGTCGTTTGGAAACAGAGAAACACTGGAATAAGTTTAGTACTTTATATTTTATGCTTTTATAAATATATATATATATATAAAATTATATATATATATATTTATTAATATTGTTTAGATAGGCGTTAAAATTTACAAAGTTGAGCGAAGTAAAATAGTATTTGTCGGAAGTTCCCGATTTTACCTACTTTGGGTTCTGGACCGAGAATACTAGTTTCCCGCAAGATTTTGTGAAATTTTACTACAGATTCTTTAAACTGGTATATATATATATATATATTATATATATATATATATATATATATATATATATATATATATATATATATATATATATATATATATATATATATATATATATATATAGCTTATAATTATATATATATATATATATATATATATATATATACATTTGTAATTTTGTGGTTAGAAATTTGTTTTCATGCGTTATCAATTGGAGCCAAATTTTTAAAATTTTGGTAGAAAACGGGATTGTGATTTGTGCGTTGTAAAGTGACTTTGTTAGCGGACGATATATTTTGTAATTTGTTTTGTATACAACAATTACAACAATGGCTACTTTTAACGCTGAGTTTGTAAGAATTATGCAAATCATTAGGTTTATCGGGTAAGGAAGCTGCTGCGATGTTCAAAGATAAGATAGCTAAGGAAGCGGAGGTCGAACAGCAGAAGGTAGCCGCTGCTTTGCGAGGAAAAAAAAGGTTACTGCTGCTTTAGAGGAGAAAAGGTTAGCGCTTGAGGCAGAAGAGCGAAGGGAGAAAACTAAGCTTGAAGCGGGAGTAGAGAAAGCTAAGATCGAAGCTGAAGCTCAAAGAGCTTAAGTTGGAGGCGAAAAGGATGGCAAGAGAGGCGGAAAAGAATGGCCCTTCAGATGAAGCTTTGATGCTGAAGAAAAAACAACTCAACATTGGACGCAAGCAGTTGCACGCAGAGCGCTCAGAGTAGCCATAGCACTTCCTATGCTAATAAAGTACCCGAAGTTGAAGCTTCCATTCTTCCGATGAAAAGAAAAACGATATTGAAGAATATCTGTTAATGTTTGAGAAGCAAGGCAGAGGCGGAACGACATCCCTGTTGGAAAAAAGCGAAGCGTTATGTTTTAGATGTTTCCTAACAAGGTAAAGCTGTTCAGTGTGTTCAAAACCAACATGGACGTGTTGAAGAGTTGAAGAACTATGAAGGTCTGAAAAGAGCTTTATTGGAGAGGTACGGACTCACGGAAAGTGGGTACTGTACGAAGTATAAAACTATGACTCCTACGGAAGATGATAATCCTAGGGTGTATTTTACAGAGGATTATAGAAGCTCTTAAAAAGTGGATAACAGCAGCAGATGTAACACTGACACCTGATGATCTTATTGAGTTTTTCTCAGTGGATAAGTATTTGAATACTGTTCCAAAAGAACTCGCAACCTACCTAAGGGAAACGAAGAAGAAAGCACCGGAAGAGATAATAACTTGTTCAGAAGGATACATGGAAGCGCATCGTTTAAAGGTTCGCAGTAAGTAGTCACACGCGAAATCACACAATCACGTTGATAAGAGCACGCATAACAATAATAATTTTAGATCAAAAAGGCAATGGTTACTCAACGAATGGTAATCATAAAAGTAGCAACCAACATGCATCAAGAGCAACAAACAATGAAAGCAGGATCGGGAGTGGGGCGGCAACAGACAGAACTATCGTCGCAGTCAGCAGTGAGCCGAGAGGAGGTGCTCACGTTGCTTTAAGTGTCAAAGGAGGAGGGCATCTTTTCGCAAGAGGACTGTCGGAGTCCCTCCTTATTCAACAAACAGTTAGTATGCAGGACAAGGTAGTTCAGGTAGACAGAAGGAAGAAGCAAAGGGCACGGGAGCGTCCGGAGTCTCTGATAGCGGCGATAAAGTCCTGAATTGCTCAGGTGAAGAGCCGAAACTCCTGAATGAGATAGAGAAGGTGGAAAATGACGAAAACGTCACACCTACCTGTAACGTATGGGACGGTGAATGGCTATCAAGTCAAAACCCTCCGAGATACCGGGTGTAACGTAGTGGTTGTGCGAGAAAAGTTTGTACCGAAAAGGTGTTATGTTGGAGACAACATGAAAATACGATTGTTGGACGGTACGGTGATTGAAGCTCCTCTCGCAAGTATCGATGTGGATACCCCTTATTACGTGGGTAGGACGACCGCAGCAGTGCTGCCGGAAGTTGTATATGATTTGGTCATTGGGAAATTGTTAAAGGGAGCATGCCCCTGAGCAGCCTAATCTCGCATGGAGTTGACCGCTGTGTCGAGGGGCCTCGTAAAGTAGAGGTCGGGCATAACAGTAGAAGTATGCTGGTCCCCATCGCTGAGAACGCTGAGGAAGATTCACAAGAAGAATTCGATCAAACAAATCATAATTTTGGAATGGCGAGTTTGGAGGTGGAAGAGTCTTAAAGAGGGCGAAAAACCGTCTCCAGGTGCCACAATCTTTTGACATCAGTAATAAAGATGTCAAGCCAACCGCGGAGCCATCACTAAATGTGATGACTGGGTCCAAATGTTCACCTTTGAAAACGTGAAGAAGTTACAGGAAAAAGATGAAGTGACAGTCCCACCATACTGACCTATTAAAGATGTGGAAGAAGGACACAAGAATAATGGAATGTCCAGGTGACATCAATGGTAGAAAAACAAAGTGGTCCTGAAGAGGGACAGATCCGTATTTACGGAAGATAGTTGAGATGTGACGAGGCTGGCAGTCGATTCACACACAAAGTTCTTGGAGAGAAAGGGTGTTGTAGCTGTGGGTGAGGGAGAGGAGATGACCCATAGTGAAGATATACAGGAACTTATTAATGATCGGGAAACTTTTTTAAAAGTAAACAGAAATGAGGATGTCACTCTACAGATTGGTATGAGGTCAGGGAAAAAGGTGAAAACAAGTATATAGTAAAGAATGGTGTGCTATTCAAAAGAGTTGTGGAAAACCAACAGGAAAGGTTCACTTTGGTTGTACCGAAAGAGTACAGAAGTAGAGTCATGAAGGTGGCACACGATGAAGTCTTCGGTGGTCATCAGGGGGTAAAGAAGACAATGGGTAAAATTACCCAACAGTTCTTCTGGCCAAACATATATTTGGGCTTAACTAAACACTGTTACTCGTGTGATATATGCCAGAGAACGTGCCCGAAAGGCTCAGTGAAGAAAATACCTCTGTGCCCAATGCCCATCATTGAAGAGCCATTTCAAAGAGTGATCATCGACCTGATCGGACCAATCTCACCACCATCTTCAGAAGGGCATCAATATGTCCCAACACTCGTGGGTGCCGCCACGCGCTATCCTGAAGCACCTCGCAGAAACATAACTGCACAGAAAGTTATAGGAGGGCGCGGCGAAATTATTGATGAAATGAAAGATGCGATGACTCAAAGAGAGGAAGATAAAGGGTGTAGTGTAAAGAAAGTCTGTGATGGTATGCCGGAACGCAGAGAGAAGTTTAAGAGTTATCCTCAGCAGTACTGCTGGGGCAGTCAGAATTTATTGCGTTCAGGGCTAAAAGTTGGGAACGAGGGAAGAGCAAAGTTCATTGAACTGTTTAGTGATGAGGAAGAGTCATTGTGCCAGAATACTTTGATAAAGGGAGTGAAGATGAGACACCGAGACTGCCATGGAAAACTGGTACAGTCGGTAAATGATGCTCGGTGGCACAATGAAAAGTGTGGAAACAAATTGATAAGAGAAGACATCGACAGCTTGAAAAATGTTCGGAAAATAAAGGAAGATATGTGCGGAGAGTATGAGAAAATATACTTCGGTATGGTTAAGGAAGAAATGTCAGTAAAAGAGGAGAGATGTAGAACTAATTGCAGAAGCGAGAAGTATGATGATGGTAAGAAGACACATGTAAAGAGTTATCATGTGCTGAAATTATTGGGTGCAAGGAAGACGATAGAAGTTAGCAGGAAGGGTGAAGAGTGTCGAAAGAGACACAGAAAAACAAAGAAATGTGTGATATTATGGAAGAAGTTGGAGAGAAAAGGAGATGACGAAGAAAGAAGAGGACGTAGGGCTGGAGGAAAGGGTGTAAGAAGAATACTGATGATTGTATGTCAAAGAAAAATGCCGGCAAATAAGGTCATGGTAGGAATATTGGATGAAAGGAATGAGGCCGACTATTTTGTCGAAAATAGATTCAAATATTCTCTGACCCGGCACGAACACCCGAATACTCTAAAGACTGGTCTACAAAGACTCCAACATATCGTATGCCGACGATACATTTGGTTCATCATCAGAAGTCTCTACTGAAGAAGGAGCACTGAGTAAATGAAACCAAATGTTTTAACCTCATGTACATAAAGCAAAATGTACCAATTTTTTTTGGGGGGCTTTTTTTTATTTTATTTGGGGGGGGGGGGGGGGCCCCAAAAAAGATGGTTAAAATGGGCAATTCATAAAATAAGACATTTTTGAAATGCTTATTCCTATAACATTACTTTCATTTATGTATTTTAAGATAAAGGCCAAGCATTGCCATTGCAATACCTCTTTTATTTTATATATATATTTGATGTACGCTGCAGGGGTCCAGTCAAAATAATTTTAAATATGTTTGTATTTTATTTGAGTGAAAAGCAACCAATGAAAACTCACCTTTCATGACTTATTTTTGAAACCTGAATTCTCATTGGTCGTTGTTGACAAAGCTTTGATAATAATATTTTATTATTTATTTATTATTATTATTATTATTATTATTATTATTTATTATTTATATTTTAAAGCAGTTGTAAGGATACTACGCATTATTATATATAGTAAATGTTTTTAATATACTATATAAATAAATATTTATTGAATAAAATTCAATAAATCACTTAAAGTGTGTAGCGCACAATGTGTAAATTTTTATTAGCTTTATATTTTGAATTTCAAGGAAAATTGTCATCTTGAGAACGAAGTTCGATATGTACAAGAAATAAGAATTACGGAATGAAAAATAAATATTAAGCTGAATTCTATGTAAATACGTTTTCGAAAAATATTTTAACGAAAAAGAAAATGTAAATTTGTATATATGTATGATATTAATCTATGTACTTTTCTTCAAAAACAGTGTTTTGGGAAAGTGGATACAAAATAAAAATGCACCCTGAAAATGTTTGACCGAAATATGGCAACAAGGATATGACGTCACGAACGGAGAATCGATGTGGAGAAGGCAGAGCGCAAAATCGTTCACTTGATTCCTGACATTCAGTGTGACCACATTGGCTCTGATTAGATTAGTTATGTGTTTGTAATAAGTTTGTTTTGATAACTCTTCGTTTGTATTGCGTTCTGATAACTTGTCTTGCATTATGCTTGTAAAACTAAAGTTTTGTTTTGTTGTGATTAACTTGTTAAGCGACTTGTAAAAATTAATTAAGTTATTGTAAAATATGGTATTGTAAATATATAATAAAATAGGTTTATTGATAAACCATTATTCAGTATATGTTAGTATACGTTTTCCGATTGAAAATATTTTGGTAAGTCGGCATTATTTACGTTACATTGAAGCAGTCTTGAGTGGAATAAAAGTATTGATAGCAATCATTTATTACGTTAGTAGTAATTGATACGGATAATTACTTGACCTTATTTTGAATAAAATCCGTTTCGGTTGGTCACATAAACGAAAGATCGTTATTACATTAATAATATGTTAGGTTATGATTATTTAGTACTTGTATAAAATAAAAACATTTAATTTATTTAAGTGTCAATAAGGAATATTTTATGTTGCTGTAGCAAATTGAATTTTGAGAGGTGCTTTAGCCTCGTTGGATTTGGAAATTAACCTCCATTGTAGGATTAGTAAATAACAGCTATAGCGTTAATATTCAGTTGAGTATATTTTAGCTGATGTTCATAAGTATATGTTGAGTCAATTAAAGTCAGGCATAGATATATAATTTGGTAGTTAAAAAATTTTAATAAGTGAGCTAATAATAAATAAATTTGGAATCAACTTAGAATTTAACTTTTGTTAGTGTTTGTTTGTAGTTTTTGGGTTATTGGAAAATACTTAAGCATCAACGAATCTTGGTTTGTGTTTAGGTTAGTAACAAGGAAATATAATGTGAATCACCTGAAAATTAGTAAGTTATAAAATTTGAAAATTTATATTAGATCGTCTGCATATTTGAATAAAGTTATATTATTTGAATTGTTATGGTATAAAGAACTGGAATTAATTGATATGCATTAATGGTTGTTTAAGTTGAGGTTGTAAATATATTACTTGATTTTTACTGTTGAATTTTAATAAAATAATAATTTGTAACTTCTTTTATTTGATAAGCATTTTTGTTTTAATTTTGAATAGCAACCAGAGAATATTGAAAAGATTTTGTTTTGTTTAGGAACTAATTTAGTGCACTGAATTTCAGAAATAGTTTGATGCACTGAATTTCAAAAATAACTTAGTGCACTGAATTTCAGAAATAACTTAGAGTATTGATTTTTAGAAATAATTCAGTGTTCTGATTTTCAGAAATAACTTAGTATAACGATTTTGAAAATAACTTAGCATACTGACTTTGACAATGACTTAGTATAACGATTTTGGAAAATAACTTAACATACTGACTTTGAAAATAACTTAGTATACTGACTTTAGGCATAAATTAGTTTACATATTTTAGAAACATTCCTGCACAGACTTTAAGAAATAATTTAATATACAGATTTTAGAAATATTAGTGCGCAGAATTTCAGAAATAATTTAGCGTACTGCATTTCAGAAATATTATTGTGCGGATTTTTAGAAATAAATTATCGTACTGAGTTTCAGAAATAATATTTTAGTACCAAATTTTGGTTTTGAAATTGAATTATAATAGCAATAGTTTTGACTTTGACTTTGAAACTTTTTATAGGTTCAACCTTTGACTTTTTGATTTGAACTTTGAAATAATTTATAGCGGTAATTTTTAGTCCAGGTATAACGACTTTTGATTTTAACTTTGAAATAAATTACTGTACTGATTTTAAGTGAACTTTGAACAAATTTAATATTGGATATTTAGCTTCATAGAATTAATAGCTTTAGCATTTGAGATTTGAACAACATTAGTATTTGATAATTGGATTTATAATTTAAATAGTTTCGTATTCCATCTTTGGGTATTTGGTTTTGAACAAGCATTGAGATTTGACATTTAGGTTTATATAATGAATAGCATTAGCATTTTGTTTTGTTTCATGAATTACATAAGTATTCGTGGTCTATTTTGATTTCATAACGAATATTGAAGCTCGAGTAAATTACGTAAGTGACTTTCAATTGTTTTGGTTCTGTTAAACGAATTGACTTGTTCCGAGTCGAGTTCTGATTATAGTTGGAATTGTTTAGGGATGACTACAAGAATAACTACTGAAGAATAATAAAACACGATATAAATTGATTTAATTAACAAGAAGGTTAAGTAAAGAGGATAAGCATAGGAAATTAATTTTATTGATATATTAGAACACAACGCTCTGACTGATAAGTAATTAAGATACCACTATACGATACGATTGAATACGATTTGTTTGTTTTTGAAATTTTGGGTGGTGCGGGACATTGTTTTGCTGCACTACCACATTTATTTTTCTGGTGCCGTGCTGCGTTTTCGTGCCGGGTTATTTTCGTACCAGTCCGGTTTATTTTGAATATTCTCCAATTGGTCCACCTGCTGACCCTTAGTGTAATCTTTTGAAGGGGGGGTAGGTTAGGGCCTTACAAAAATGTTAGATTAAATTGGTTTGAACTACAAGTGTGTTAACTTTGAATAAGATATTTAGTGCCATTTATTTGGTAAAATAAAATTGTAAGTATAAGTTTAGTAAGAAAGAGAATTTGTGTCAAGATGGAGAATAAGGAGAATGTACAAGGAGAATCAAATCAAGAAAAGAGAGTTAGTTGTACTTTTTGTAACAAGATGGGCCATGTAGTAGGAAACTGTTTTAGGAAGAATGGATCTTGTTTTAAGTGTGGGAAATACGACCATCAAATTAAGGATTGTGAGCTGCAAAAAAGAGCAATGAACAGACAAGAACGATACGTAAGAAGAAATGAATGCACATTTTGTTATAAAAGAGGTCACACGGAAGAGCAGTGTTTCAGAAAATGGAACTGCTGTTTCTTCTGTGGCAAGCAGGAACACAAGATAAGCGATTGCAACATGAGAATAGAAAAGAGTAGACGAGAAAAAGTTAACAGTACAGACCAAGAAGAAGTGACTAGTAGGGCGAAAGAACAAAGAACAGACATATTTTGCTTATATTGTGGAGAATAGCACCTTATGAAAGATTGTAAGGAATTTCAAACAAATGAATTACAAATAATAGTTAGGTTACAAGAGTTAGAGGCTCTTGAAAAGGCTAGGAGCCAGGAAAGTATTTGTAAAACATCTGAAGAATGTGTAAGTTGTTCAGATGAACAAAGTTATGAAGACGTAGAAGTGACACCACCTGTGGTTAAAGAAGTAGAAATAAATAAGGAAATCAACAGTATACAGATTAGGGAGATAGAAAAAACTGAAAGTGACATAGGTTGTAGTGCGAAAGTTAAAGTGAAAAAGAACACTGAAGGTGCCTGGGTCAACCCAGCTGAAAAGTTGAGGAAAAGAGGAAAGAAAAAGAAAGGAAGGTCATACCGCAGATAGACTGAGAGATGAGTGGTTATATGAATACATTGCCTTAACAATCGAATGGTGATTGCTTAGGCCATAAAAGTAAAAAGAAAGAAATATAATATGAAAAAAGAAAATTTTTAAATTATGATAAATAAACAATGAATATGGTTACCTTAACAATCAAGTAAAGATTGTTTTGGTAACAAAATAAATAGAAAAAAGATCACCTAAGGGATCAAAAAAGTAATTGTTTGAAAACGAAAAAAAAAAGTTTTGTAAGGTTGCTTTAACAATCAGTATAGATTGATTTAGCAACAAAATAAATAAAAAATAGATCGCCCTAGCGGTCAAGGAATAAAATTTTGAAAAATAATAAATAAATTGAATTATGTAAATAGTACTTGGCAATAGCTGATGTCTGAGAAAATTTGCGCCTTAGCCAAATGGTTAAGAAAAATTGTTTTTGCTTGCACGTAATGTTTTTTGTTTCATTTCAGTATTTGTGTATCTTATCAAGAAAGAAGAACTGATCGTCCATGACAAAGGAGATAGCCGAGTACGAGCATTAGCCGTAAATCCAATTATAAACATCTAGACGAGTGAGGAATTTTGTTCATTAAGCCGGAATGAGTAATAAATTTGTTCATGGATGAAAACCTAAGAAATCGACTTTTAGAAACCAGCCTGGATACCCTAGTGTAAGCTTTGATGAGGAGGTGTCATAGGGGCTAGGCTAAAGCCATCACCAAAGTTAGGAATGCCTAAGGTAAAAAAGTAACAGTTGCCAAAAATGAAGAAATCCGAGGTAAAATGTTGTAAATATTAGTTTTTGTATATATATTGGTAAACTTAAAAGTAAAGTTAAGGCCTTAAAAATAAAATAAAGGATATTTTGTAAATAAAAAAGTAATTAAAGAAATTAAAGTTAGGGCTTTGTAAAGTAATAGAAATAATAAATATGTAAATAAAGAAAAAAAATATATATATATATATATATGTGTGTATATATATGTATATATATATATATATATATATATATATATATATATA
>JABUQX010095075.1:47500-49947 GCA_015478945.1 Trachelipus rathkii
GTAAAATGTGTTCAGGTAGACAATCTTAGGGGCGTGCTAGGTGTTGGAAGAATATGATATAAAATGATGCAAATTACAATATTATAGAGTTGCTGTGCGGTGAAGAAAAGGGGTAAACGAGAGAATAAATGAAAAGTATGTTGAGATGGATTGGTCTGTAAAAGTAATGAATGATAATCGGTTGGTTAAGCGGAATGTATAGTGGATGAGTGTGTTGGGAACCGACTGGTGGGGAGACCAAAAGAAAAAGTGACTTGAGTCAGTAAAGGAATGTTTGAAGAGAGAAATGTGAGTTTGCAGAGGCGAGAAGAAAGAGTGCATATTAGGAGAGAATAGCGGGGTGTTTGTAAGGGGCGTATGGTGTGGCCCTACCTGGGCACAGGGAGATGAAACCCTACACTTTTCACGACTTCACCATTAGATGTGGATCAGTCGCGCGATCCCATAAAGCATCTAGGGTGGATTTCTGATTGCGACGACTTCTTACTAATTAATGGTACAGAAGGCGGTCAGTAAGGCTGGGCTTCTTTTTGGACATTTGTCATGTTCTCCTACTGCTTTTCTTTTTCGATGCTTGTAGCGCACCTTACTCCCAATCTTGGGGGAAAAAAGGTAGATAAAGAATAAGAGAGAAGAGAAAGAAGAATATATATATATATATATATATATATATATAAATTATAGTATATATATTAATTTATATATATATATATATATTATATATATATATATAATATATGAATATATATATGTATATATATATATATAAGTTATTAACTGAGTCTGAGTCCAGGATTTGGGAATTCAAGTAATTTTAGCAGACTGACTCATACTGAGGTTGAGTTCAACAATAAGCAATTAGTGTCTGAAACTTTTTTTTTTTACAAATTTTTATATTTGCCATATATTATATTATATATAATATATATATATATATATATATATATATATATGATATTATATATATTATATATATTATATATATAAATATAATATATATTATATTATATATATATATATATATAATATATAATATATATATAATATGGCATAATTACTAAAGTTATGACATGCACAGAACTGATGAGGCCAATGACATTTGTATCTAATTTGACATACAACCATCTTATTTTACTACACATATAGGGATATATTATGAAATTAAATAAAGTAAATTAACTTTCTAAGAAAGCAAAAATTAGAAAGATTCAGAAAAGGATAAATCAAGAATGTTATAAATTAACAGTTAAAGAAAAATTAAAACATTCACAGTAATATTTCTCTGATGACCCATAATAGTAGGAAAATCAATTAAAATATATATATTTTAAAATACATATTTTTCAACAATTATGGCATGCATTTGATTGGAGTTTCCTCAAAAAAGGTAAATCAATACAAAAAAAAATGTTCTCATATACCATGTTCATACAAACATACATACATACTAGAAAAGTTTTGAATCACTATCTGAGGCAAAACAATGTAAAACATTTATGATGATTTAAAAAGTTTTCCGACAAGTTGTAATTCTTTACTAATATATTTAGTGTTTGAATACTTTAAAGTAGAAAGTAAACATAACTGAAAAACTTAGAAGTAGTTAGTAAACTTAACAGAAAAACCTTAACCTTCAGCAGCATCTACTACATCAGGCAATGTTATATCCACATGTCCTGGAACCAATATGAGATTATTATTTGTGTCAGACATTCAATTCAATTCTGATACACTGATTCTGTAACTCAAATTTTCAGTAAAAATAGCAACCTTGATGTTGGTTTGCTTTAAATGTACATAGTAGGCCTACTAAATGTATTCTAAATTATTCTCGAATATACTACTAGTATATAGTATAATAATCATTATTATTACTAATCCAGTTAAACCTATGATGAATGTAATAAATTCTTTTCTATATTTAAGCAATTTACAGTATCCTTTAAAACACTTTCACATAGGTCAACCATTCATGGCAATAATTATTATATTGGACCAGGAGATCCAATTGTATAATATGCATTAAGATTTCAGCAAAGCCTTTGATAGAGTTACACCCAATCAGGCTGATGCAAAAGTTCTAATACAATGTGTATAAGTGACTTGAATGCATTGGTTGGATTAAAAGTGGTTGTGGAATAAGGCAGTGTGTACTACTAAATGGTAATAAGTCATCATGGAAAATATGGTGAAGTGTTGTCCCACAGGGTTCAATGCTTGGGGTCACTGTTGTCGCTGATATTATAAATGATTTAGACCAAGGACCTAATGTAAGGTTTCTAAGTTTGTAGGATGATACAAAGTGGCTACCTCAGTAAGGAATAATGATGGATGTATAAAGATTCAAATGATCTTTGAAACTTCTTTGGGTGGCCAGTAAGTGGAAATGAATTTTTTAATAGTAAAAAGTGTAGATTCTGCACCTAGTTACTTCAAATCTCCTCTCT
>JABUQX010095076.1:0-2500 GCA_015478945.1 Trachelipus rathkii
GAGAGATGATACATAGATATATATATAATCATAATATATATATATATATAAATATAATATATATATATATAATTTTAATTATTATTTATATATATGATATATATATATATATATATATATATATATATATTATATTTATATACAAGATTTTTTTTTTTAAAAATATATAAACTTTTCGACATTTCACTTTTTTTATATATATATATAATATCTATATATATTATATATATATATATATATATATAATATATATATATATAATATATAATATATTATAATAGTATACTATATATCTGTATAATATATATTATATATTAATCAAAATATTATTAAACTTTTCATATCTACAGTCTGCAATCTGTATTTTTTATATTAAAATTTAAAATTACGATGCTTTTACTAAATCTAAAAGACGAAACACTTTTAAAGAAGCAAAGAGGTATTAGTCCACTTCAAAATTATTTTAATTAAACCTCTTTATTAACACCACTCCTCGCTCAGTATTCAGATGAGAAATTTAAAAGATATTTCTGCAATTTATCTGTTGCAGCTGAATTGAAACTTTTCTTTTCTCCAATATAAATGAAAATTCTCTTGCCAGCGCTTGATATTTCTCAAAGATCTGGTAAATGACCTAAAAGTAGCCTGCCTGGTGTAGAGTATAAATATTGACATGCAGTGCAGGAACGCATATAGGACACGACTGATGTAACTAATAGCACGGCTGTATGAGACAATATCTAATCCCCATAAATCCAGGTGTAGTCTAGCGTAAGTTAACTACTGATTAATAGTATATAAGGTGTGGTATTATACTACGTATATGAATGTATATTTTTATAGTATATTAAGTAATATAATTATATATATACGTCATATATTACGAACATTTATAGATAGGATATAGCTATATAGTTAACTATTAGTACTTATAACCTAGATAGTAGCGTAAGGGATTCATACGTTTTTTGATTTAGTCTACTACACTCACCTACATATATATTTATTATTACTCCATATACTTAAATCAACATCTATGTATATAAATATATATATATTAATATATATAAATATAATTATTATACACGGCATATTATATATATATATGATATATATGCTATATATATATATATATTATATATTTATATGATATATATATATTATATATAATATATATATATATAGTATATATAGATACTATATATATAAAACACATTCACAAACATATCTATACTATATATATATATATATATATATATAATGTAGTAAGTATATATATATATAAATATATAATAAATATATATATATAAAATATATATGTATATTATATATGATAGTATAAGTATATATGAACTAAAATTAATAGTCATAGTCAAAATAGTCTATTATTAAATCAAATTGAGCTAGTCGAAAAGCTGGTTATTTCTCATGCTCCATGTGACGGCGAAACAATTCCCCACCACCTAATCTATGTTATGAATATTGGTGAGAGAATAAATGTAGGGGTTCTAATGTTCTGATAATTAACTGATTTTGCCCGTTTTTTATTAGGAATCTTGAGAGGGTTACGTTAAAGTTGCTGGATACAGTGGCAAATAAGTTTCAACACAAAAGGCCTTGTTTAACTTTTTCACAAATATATATATACTATATATATATATATATAATATATATATATATATATATATATATATAGTATATTATATACTATAATATATATCATATATATATATATATGTATATATATATATATACTATATATAATACTGCTTTATGAATATATATGATAGCCTGACTGGGAGAGAATGTAAGATGTAATATATATATATATATATATATAATAGGCTATATATTTTTATATTATATATTATTTTATACATATATATATATATATACTCGTACCTACCCTATAGAGGGTACATAGGTTCATGTAATAGAATAATAGAGTATAATATAAATATAATAATATATATATATATAGTATATAATATGTATGTTAACTGACCCCGGAAACGTATATAAATTAATTGGAAGTTGGCGTGTTAGAATTTAGAATGACATCTATTGATATACTTAACTTGAGATAGACTTCAGTTAAATTTCGATCATTAATTTACTAACTAGCATTGATAACAAATATAATTTACAGCAACAACTTCCAATTTGAGCATCGTCACTGTTTCTATTATAGCGACTGACAAGTACTGGGCAGAGTAAAGGAAAGGTTAATCAAATTAGTATGAAGATTTGGACGTTTACCAAAGAGCTATTATTATTGCATGTAATACTTCGCATTCAATTAATGCCGTCACACATATTCACCTTACCTTCCAATGGGAACACTCATACACGCAAATAATATATAATATATATATAATATATATATCATATATATATATATATATATATATATATATAATATATATATATATATATATTATATATATATATATATATATATATATATATATATCATATAGCGTGAGAGTCAGAGAGATAG
>JABUQX010095077.1:0-7500 GCA_015478945.1 Trachelipus rathkii
AGTGGCGCTTGACATATCCAAGCATTTGACGGGTATGGCACGCTCACTGCTCTCCAACTCCCCTCCTTTGGGTTTCTCCTTCTCTTTGCTTACTATGTCTAGCTTTCTTTCATGTCGCTCAATATCGGATGTGGTTGATGGAGACTTCTTCTCTTTTTCTGTCAAAGTGATGTTCCTTAAGGGTTCTGTCTTATCTGCTACTTTATTCTTACTTTTCATTAATGATCTTCTCACCTGCACATCTAAACTCTATTCCACCCTTATGCCGATGATCTCGACCCTTCACTCTTCACTCATTCAATTCTGCTCCTTCTTTAACTCTCGCATGCGATCTCGTCTAATCTTTCCGATTCTATTCTCGCTGCTCTGGATAGAATTTCCGATTGGGGTTGTCTCAACCTTGTGTAATTCAATCTTTAATAAATCAACTTCTTACAAATCTCCCTGCTAAACACCTTCTAATTTCCTATATCTTTTCGCTGTTCTCCTGTCTCTCCTGTTGACAATAAAATATACTTGCCTGAACATAAACCTAAAAACCTCTTGGAAATCTCATATCATAATTGTTGTTAGGGCGGCTTCAATGAAACTGGGAGGTCTGTTTAGACTGCGAGACTTTTTTTCCTCTTCTCAGTTACTCTAGCTATACAAGATCATCCGCCCTGTATGGAGTACTGTTCTCAATATCTTTGGGGCTCTGGTTTCACCCGGCTTTTTGGACAGGGTCGAGTCAAAAGCCAAAAGGCTTATAAACGGTTCTACTTTCCAGTTCCTTTAATCCGTTATCTTTGCCACAAGATGTAGTTTTTTTTTGTCTTTTCTTATAGTACACAGCGGCAGTGCTCGAGGGAACTTCACCACCCGTGTACCACCACCTTACGACGCCCTCGTAGCACAAGGGGTTGCTGTGTCTGCCCGACGAGTTTTGTGTGGATTTGGTAACTCCAGGCTAGTTCGCTGCGCTGCTTCCTTTCTTTCCCGCCACCTCTGTTCTGTGGAATTCTCTCCATCTTCTGTGTTTCCTGCTGAATTTTAATCTCACTCACTTGTAAGCCTGCGTCTGTTTTCATCTGCGTAATTCGCTAGCGATGATAACTTTGGTGTGCAACACCCCCCTCCCTGAATAGGGCTCTGCCTGAGTGGGTGACACTAAAAAAAAAAAATGTACCACTCCACCTATACCAATTGCAATAACTTTATCAGCCTTATGTGGGGAACCTTATCAAAAGTTTTTATATATATTATATAATATATATAGATATTATATATATATAATTATATATATATATATATATATATATGATAATATATATCATATATATTATATAGAGAGAGAGAGAAGAGAGAAGAGAGAGAGAGAGAGAGAGAGAGAGAGAGAGGAAAGAGAGAGAGAGAGGGGTAAGTTTTTTTTTTAAATTTAGAAATTGGAAAGGAAGAATAAAAATAAAAAAAAAAAAGCAAAAAAAAAAAATTTATATTAAATTTCAATAAAAAAATAATAATAATAATAAAATAATAATCATAATAATAATAATAATAATAATAATAATAATAATATATTTAGGTTATTTTTCAAAGTATTTCCCATTAAAATACATTTTTCTTTCAAGGAAAACGAATTTTTGCCAATATTTTAAGCTTGTTTCATTATATTTCGTACTTTATAAAATATATATTATTTCTAAAGTAAGGAACTTTAATTGACTTATTTTTGTAAAAAGAGTAAAATTTATTATGTATTTTCACTGAATTCTAATAATAATTTAATGAATTTATAATTTCTTTAATAATTTACTATATTTCAGAAGTCCAGTTTGAACGAAATTTTAAAGTACTTATGCTTTAATATGAGAAACAAATTCGCTCAAATAGGGCTTCAGCGACAAATCTATAGATGAGCTAGCCATGTTATATCACTATACATTTTTGGCGCAATTTGATTGGTGAACATTAATAATATGACTGATAATGTGCTCGCAATTGATCCGACAAATTTACAGATTACCTGGGCATGTTATTTTAATATTAATTCATTGTAATTGATCCGCTTTTTCAAGCGCATTTATATATATATATATAATATATATATATATATATTTATAATATATATATTATATAATAATATTATATATATATAATATATATATATATATATTATATATAATATATTAAATGAAAATGAAAATAATAATGAAATTTGAAAAAAGAATTGATTTATTTTTTATCTATCATCTGGTCAGTCATCGCCGCATCAATAGATGACTGTGACGCTTCGCCGCTGATATATATAATATATATATATATATATATATATATATATATATATATATATATATATATATATATATATTATATATATATATATTATATATATAATATATATATATATATATATATATAATTTGGACCGTCAATCCATCTAGGTTAAGTCTTTGGTTTACGGCAACGTAGATCCATCTACGTTAGGTCTAGGTTTACGACATCGTCGATGCATATAGATTAGTTGTCGGTTTAGGTCCATGATAGTTCAGGTTATTTATAAGATTGTTAGGTATACACAGAAGTAAAATGTGTAGCTTAGGTGTCGGTTTAGGTCCCTGCTGTTCAGGGTTATGATAATATTTGTTAAGTATACACGGAGTAAATCTGTGTAATATTTACAAAACATATAACATGAACTATAGCGAAGTCCTGAAAAAGAGACTAATCTATATGGATCTGCGATGAGGTAAATCTAGACCTAACATAGATGGATCTACGTTGCCGTAAACCTACACCTAACCTAGATGGATTGACTGTCTCCCCCAAATATATGAATATAATTATATATATAATATATATATCTATATATAATATCATATTATATTATTATATTATATATATATATATAAATATAATTTTTTCATATTAAGCGTGATGCACCGATCTCGCTCCGGCTCCGGCTTGGCCGGAGTTCCGGCCTTTTTGAAAGATCTCCGGCTCCGGCCGGAAACCACTAGTCTCCGGCTTTCTCCGGCCGGAGATCTATATTTTTAAAAGGTAGTTTGAAAATAAAAATAGTTATAATTCTTGAAATTAATAATTCTCAAATAAATAAATTTATTTAGAAGAAATGATTCATACAAAAAGTTAAAAAAATTTATTTTTAAATATTAATAATTATTTTAATATTTTATTGTAGTGATAATATTAAGTCAACTAATAACTAATATTATAACTAGTAATAATGATATAATTAATATGAATAGGCCCTTATATGAAACGCATGTTCTAAAGACTAATTTTTTGATAAGACAACTTAAAAGGTTGATTTTCCAAATGACTACTCTCTAAACAAAAAATAACCTTTTTGATAAATCTAGCCTTTAAAAATGCAATAGCAGAAATATTTATAATGAAATTGGGTAAAAGAAACTTTATAAACTACATGCCATATTTCTGACAAAAGACACAGAAAAATTATGATGATATATCCTTATATGCTTTAAATTATTAAGGCTTTTAAGTTTTTAATAAACTAACATTTGAAACTATATAATATATATATTAATATATATATATATATTATATAATATATATGATATATATATATATATATGTAATATTTGAAACTATATATATATATATATATATATATATATATTATAAAGTGCATGTACCAGCTATTATCGATACTGTATAGAGTATCACAATAGAATTTTTTTGAGAAAATTAAATTATATTGTTAAACACAAAGTCAGTGAAAGGAAGTTAAATACCTTATGCATTGCTATTTAGGTAACCATTCTCTAATATTTAAAATCAAATGCTCTTAAATTATGATGAAGAAACAGGAGCTGATCAGCTAGTGTTGGAAAAAGACGATTCCTTTTACTTGTATAAATATTTCCTGCTTGGATAAACATTCTCTCGCTAAATACACTTGAAGGTGAAGCAGAGATATTTCCTAGCCAATTCAGGTAAGATGCAATCAGGATAAAGAGCTTTTCTTTCTTTCCACCATAACAGTGAATAAGCATCCGATTTTCGTTCCATGAGTGGTGCTGCAAAATATTTAACCACAGTAGTTTGAATAGTATTTTCTAATTCATGTTGTTTTCTCTCACTGCTGCTTCTACGTTTACATTTTAACTTTTTTCTCCTTTGATCAGTTCCACTTGGTTTGATTATATCTGAATATTCTTCATTTTTTTCTGACGATTTTTCTTGGATCATGTCATCAAAGTACTTCCTGAAAATTGAATGTGTTTCCTTCTCAATACCTGCCGTTTCATTTTCAAATTCTTCATGTGAATCTGTATGAGACTGATCATTTTGATCATCATTTTGTTCATCAGAATCTGAACTTAATGTAATATTTTCTTTAGCTTTTATAAAAAGTTTTACTTCTTATTTGAGCATAAATTTTATTTTATTCTGATCAATAATATCAAAGGGAGCTAATTTGTATTGTGGATTTAGAACTGTTACAAGTACAAAGTTTTCTCTTTATGTGTAAACCCAAACGTTTCTTTAACAAAATTAAAAGTTGTCCTTTCATCAGTTTTTAACAACCGCTATCCTTCCAAAGTTTTTGCTAAATATCTTTTGCAGTGCATTAACTGCAGGTATAACAAAAGATAAATCTACATCATCATCACTCGCCGTTTAGTTAATTCTTCAAATGGTTGTTGCAATCTAAAGTATATTCTCCATTAGCTCAGTGAGTTTGCAATTTAAGATAATCTTAGCTGTTTTCGATTTGAAAAATATAGTAGTATTGCACACTTTTTTTCATGATCCTTTGCATTTTTATAATATAGAATTCCATCTTGTTCGACACCTTGGATAAGCTTTTGTATTGGCAAATTTTGAGTTTTAAAATTTCAGTTAACTTAGTTTTAGGAAGCAATTGGTGATCTACTAAATGACCTACAATTTTCCTAGATAAAGTAATTAAATCTTTATTTGATTTTTGAGAAAATATAGCATCAATGTATTACTAGTTTGTAAGGAGATAAATAAAACATGTCTCATTTAATAACACCTGTCGCTCTCATACATTTTGTATAATGTTTGATGCATTATCTGTTAGGACAATATGAATATCTTTTTTTTTAAATCCCAGCTCTTAAGTATTTCCTCACATTTTAGACATATATTTTCTGCTGAATGAGAAACACTAAAACTACTGATTTGTAATGTTCCACTCTTCCTTTTAAAATCTTTATCAATCCAATGCCCTGACATACTTATAAAGCCTTCATTGCTATACTAGCTTTTGACTAATATGAGTAAGTTCCAAATATCAGATCCGTTAATGAATTGCTTGAAATTTCTTGTAGCTTGAATTTCTTGTAGTTTTTACCCTTTTATATATTGTTAGGATAATCTCTTCTAAAAAGTACCTCCTTGATGGAATATTATATTGTGGACATACGGGATTTATTAACCTCTTAATCCCAATGTCTTCTACAAAAGAAAATGGCAGATTGTCCACAGCAATCATTTCCCTAATTTTGAAATGAATTTCTGTGCTTTTTCTATCATTAATGTCTCAAATCTTTGTTTTCTGTTATTTCAAACAGTGCAGGCTGAAGAAATCTTTTTTTTTAATAGAGGTAGAAGTTGATGATATGGATGGACATGGATCATCATCTGCTGTGTCTGTGATACAATGTTTTCTTTTTTCTGCCACTTTTCCTCTTGAAGATTCAGATATTTATCTTCAAATATGTGGTTTTATGTTTCTTTTCAAGATAATCCAGTAAAGGTTTTGTGCTATAATATTTTGAACCTTTCTTTGGGTTTCCTCTTGATAGTAATGTATTCCCAGTAGCGCACAAAAGACACAGCTTTACTATTAGCGCTTACTTTAACCTTAAAGTAATCCCACACTAGAGAAGACATAATATCCAGAATGGAAATTAATTACAGATTTTCTTAATATTTTTAGATAAAATCTGTAATATATATATATATATAGATCTATATATATATATATTATATTATATTTATATATTTATATATAATATATATATTATATATATATATATATTTATATATATTATATATATATATACATATATATATATATATATATATTATATATATATATATATAAAGATATAATATCATATAATATATATATATATATATAATATATATATATATATATATAAGGTAAGTATAAATGGGATTTTTATTCTCCGGCCGGAGACTCCGGCCTCCGGCCGGAATTAAAATTTTCATTCTCCGGCCTCCGGCTCTCCGGCCTCCGGCCAAAATACTCTCCGGGCATCACTAAAAAGATATATAATATATATATATATATATATATATATATTAAATTATTATATGTTTATATAATATATATATATATATATAGGGTTGTGAAAAAAACGGTTTTTTTTAATTTGTTTTTTTTTTTGCAAAAAAAAAAAGGTTTTTTTTTAAAACAAAATGTTTTTTTTGTTTTTTTTAAAATTACTCTCATATGTATATTAAATGATGTTTTAAATTATACAGTATTACCAATACCCCTTTTAGGCCTAAATATTGACTATTAATACGGATTTTATTATAGTGTGTGTATATATATATATATAATATATATATATATATAATATATATATATAATATATATATATATATTTATATATTATATTTTTTTTATATATATATGTATTATATATAATATAATATATATATATAATATATATATATATATATATGATCAAACAAAGGATGTATAACAAGTGGTTTTGGGGTGTCAGGAGAAAATTGAGAATGTACGGGAGGGATGGATTTCTGTGAGGGAGAGAGGTTGAGTGGAAGTAATTACTTTTTTAAACCACAAGATAATCCCATAACGTATATCTAGAAGTTGGTTGTAGGTAGAGGATTTGGTAATCGAAGTGAAAAGTATGATTGATTTTGTGTTGGTGAAGCAGGAGATGTGAAGAATATGTTGGATGTTAAATCAGTGAGGTGTTTATGAAAGGATTTCGGATCATTATGTTTTCTATTGTAAAATTAAGTTGAGTGGGGACTTGGATGGAGAGAAGGTGATACGGAAGGAATAGGGTAAAATTAAGAGTGAGAAGTTAGTGAACAAGGTAATAAGGAAAGTATGTAAGAGCGCTCGCTAGTGTAAATCAGTTGAATGTAAACAAGCTGAAACTAAATAAATCGGAACAATTGTTAGCATGTTGCAAAAGAAGTATGTGTGGTGTGCTAAAGTACGGAATTAAGAATGGAACAGTGAGTGGTGGAAGTGAAGAGGTGAGCAAGCGGTTAAAAGTAAAAAAAAAAGCGTGGTTGATTGTACTAAAAGCATATGATGAATTTAAAAGAAAGATGCTTGGAATCATATAAGGAGGGAAAAAAGAATGCTAAAGATGCATTCGTAAGAGAAAAGAAGAGGTAAGATGAACAGTTTGGAAGGAGGATGAATGGGGGACATACAAGGGAATAGGATGCTCTTCTGGAAGGAAGCGCGAAAGGTTAAGAATTAGAATA
>JABUQX010095077.1:12500-15000 GCA_015478945.1 Trachelipus rathkii
ATATATATATATATATATAATATTATATATATATATTAATATATATATATTCCGGCTCTGCCATAAAAAAAATTTCCCTACTACTACTACTGCCCCACCCTTAAAAAAAACAATGTCGGCTCCGGCCCCGCCTCCGCCTTCAATATTTTTGGCTACATGTCCGCCCAAAAAAAAATCGGTTGCGGCTCCACCACAAAAAAAAAAAAAAGGCGCCGCAGCCCTACATTTTAGCCACAACCTTTTAACTCTGAAGGAGGCTCTTGTAACTCAGTCTTTTAACACAATCTCATCTTTTCTTTTTCTAAGGCTTTGACCCAAGACTTAACTAGGGATGGGCCGGATATCCGGCAACTATCCGGTATCCGGCCTATCCGGCCAAGTTTTTGACATCCGGTATCCGGGGCCGATATCATTGTTATACCGCCGATAACCGGATAATTACTTTCCTAGTAGGTTCTGCCTCGTTGGGGAAAATATTCAAAATAATTTAAAAAAATATATAATTATATATATTATGATATATATAATATATATATATATATATATATATAATATAAATATATCAAAATAGTTTGATATATAATATATATATAAAATAATTATATATATATATATATACTCGTTTAAACTTTCGATGTTGGGTACCAATGTTATATTATTTTATTCATTATTTATGTTTACTGTACAATACATTTTATCTAAAATTTGGTGGTGACACGTTTCGTAAATTATATTCATTGTAATTTAATTAAGCTTAAGAAAATTTGTATAAAAGAAAAAGAGTAAAAAATTGTTGATTTCAAACTTTTATTCATGCATTTAAGCCTTTCAGTTTTTGTTAATTATTAATTACTTATTTACAAATACTTTAATTATATCGTAACTCTACAGCAAAAGTTTTTTATTTTATTTGTATTACTGAATTAGGATTTTTGAAAGTTTTTGTTTAAATACTTCCTAGCATACTGAAAAATAGTTCGAACTTCAAAGCCGTTTTCGTTTTTGCATTTGTGCTAAAAAAATGCTCAAGTTTTCGATCGTTTTCGTCAACCTTAGCGCAAAATCGTAAAAAAAATGCTTATCAAACGTAAGGAATTTCTTTAATTCTGTAAGGTTGCTATTTCTCATGCTTGTTATATTACACAGAATTAGAGACATTTTTACGTTTGGTGAGCGTTTTTTTACGATTTTGCGCTAAGGTTGACGAAAACGAACGCAAACTAGAGCATTTTTTTTAGCACAAATGCAAAAACGAAAACGGCTTAAAACATGTTTGCAAAAAATACCGATTTTTCGGTGTTGCTGCCAGACGTACAAAGATGGCCAACGTGTAAAAATTTGTGGACTATAAATTTTGGCATTCCACTGAAATTCTACAAATTTTTTTGATAGTCCTCTTATTGCGGAATTAAATTCCGGAATGATATAGGCATTCCGCTAACTCCAATTCCGCAACATTTTTCAAATTATCGCAATCGCAATTCCGCAATTTATTTTGGTATTCCGCAATTGCGGAATTGCGGACTTAAATTGCGGAACACCCACCTCTGATATATATATATATATATATATATATATATATATATATATATATATATATTATATATATATATATATTATATATATATATAATATAAAATATATAACATAATCCATATTATATATATATATATATATATTATATAATATATATATATATATATATATATATATATATATATATATATATATATATATATATATATATATATATATTTATTTTTACAGTTGTCACCACCACTCACGGGCAGAGCCCTATTCAAGGATGGGGTGTTGCACGAATCAGAAGTCAACAGCTAACGTAAATTACGCAGATGAGCACAGACGCAGGCTTTGAAGTGGGGGAGATTAAATTCAGCAGGAAATACAAAAGATGAAAGAGAATTCCACAGAACAGAGGTGGCAGGAAAGAAGGAAGCACCGCAGCGAACTAGCCTGGAGTTACCAATATCAACACAAAACTCATGTGGCAGACAAGCAACCCCTAGTGCTACGAGGGGGACGTAATGGTGGTGGTACGCGAGTGAGAAGTTCCCTCGAGAACCTACCGCTGCGGTACCTATAGAAAAGAGATAAAGCACCAACATCGCGCCAAAAGTGAAGTGGAAAGTACAGAACAGTTTATAAGTCTTTTGGCCTTTGACTCGACCCTATCCAAAGGCCGGGAGAAACCAGAGAACCCCCAGATATGAGAGCAGTAGTACTCCATGACAAGGGCGGATGAGCCTTGTAATAGCTGGAGTAACTGAGAAGAAGGAAAAAAATTCCTCGCAGTCTATAACAAACATCCAGTAAAATTTTAGAACCGCCCTGAGCACCGTTGTGAGCGAGGTTCCAAGACATTTTTGTCTATGTTAAGGCCAAGGATGTTTATATTGTCAACAGGAAAGACGAGAGAACTGTCGAAAGAGATAGGCAAGTTAGAAGGTGTCTTAGAGAGGTAGATTTGTAGAAGTTGAGT
>JABUQX010095077.1:22500-25000 GCA_015478945.1 Trachelipus rathkii
TTCCAGATCGTCCCAACCAATTCTTGAATACGCTAGACTTATGTTTCACCACTACTCCTTCTCGTTATAAATACACCATTTCTCCTCCTATTGGTAACTCTGACCACAATCTTATAGCTCTTAACTATAATACTTTTTCTCCAGCAGCTCCTCCATGCCCTAAACGTAATTTCTGGCACTTTAATCGGGCTAATTGGGGGCATTGCGTTGTTTTTTCCTGCTTTGATTCGGGATGCTTCATGGTCGCGTTTTCGATAAGGTGGAATCGTAATCACTGATGGGATGAGCAGGTTCATTCCATCTTCAACTAAATCTTTCTCTCCCCAAAATCCATGGTTCGATGGAGCTTGTTCTCGCGCCATTCAGGAGAGAGACACTGCGTATCGGGCATGGAAAAACTCTCATTCTCCTATTACTCTTACTAATTTTCATTCTGCTCGGAATCGTTGCAGGGATACTATTCGACAGGCTAAGCGCACTTTCACTAAAAGAAAGTGTGACAACCTGCTTGGTTCTCCTACTGATAAAAATTTCTGCCCCTTGCCAAAACATCTCTAACAACTTTTGTAAATCTGCCTCTCCACCTCCGCTCTGATGGTTCTGTTGCTAACACTCCTTCTGAAAAGGCCAATCTTCGGCCTCCTTTTTTCATCTAATTCCACCCTGGACGATTCTGGCATCCCTCCTCCTACTCTTTCTCCTCTCAGGTGTCCCATGTCTCTACCTGTATTACACATGATCAGGTGCATGGGATCCTGAGTTCTTATGAACGTCAGGAAGGCTAGTGGCCCGGATGGCATTCCTCCCCGTATTTTGAGGGAGTGTGCTTCTGAGCTGGCGCCTGTCCTCGTTCAACTTTACTCTCTATGTCTTAATACTAATACTTTTCCTCAGTGCTGGAAGCGTGCATATGTTCAACCGATCCCGAAAAAGGGTAGCCGCTCTGATCCTTCTAACTATCACGTCTATAGCTCTCACCTGTATTCTTCTATCTAAAAATCTTTGAAACTCTTCTTAACTCTCATTTCCTGAATCATCTGGAGTCTCATTCCCTCTTTCAGATCACCAGTATGGCTTTCGTCGATCGAGGTCAATTGGCATTGGGCTACTATCCTATCTAACTGGGATTTATGGTCTTTCGTCCTTAGATTATGGTTTTGTGTGATGGCGCTTGACATATACAAAGCTTTTGATCGGTATGGCACGCTTCACTGCTCTTCTAAGCTCCCTTCCTTTGCTTTTCTTCTCTCTTTGCTTACTTCATGTCTAGCTTTCTCTGATCGCCCATATCAGCTCTTGTTGATGGAGCGACCTCTTCCTCCTTTCCTGTTAACTGTGGTATTCCGCAAGGTTCTGTTCTATCTCCAACTTTATTCCTACTTTTCATCAACGATCTCCTCAGCTGTACTTCCAACTCTGTTCACTCTTATGCCGATGACTCCAACTCCATTCCTTCAACTCATTTCACCTGTCTCTTTTTGCTTCTAGAGCTGCGCCTCGTCTCTCTCAGCTTCCGATTCTATTCTTGCCGATCTGGATGAGATTGGTGGGGTCACCGCAACCTTGTAAAATTCAACTCTTTAAAAACTCAACTTCTCCACATCTCCCTTTCAAAAACACCTCCGACCTTTCCTATTTCCTTCGACGGCTCTAACGTCTCTCCTGTGAATAACATAAACATTCTTGGTCTTAACATAAACAGCAAATTATCTTGGAAACCTCATATTTCTATAGTTGCTAAGGTGGCCTCAAAGAAGCTGGGAGTTCTGTTCAGGTTGCGGGAATTTTTTCCTCTGCACACAGTTACTCCAGTTATATATGGGCCTTATTGCCTTTGTATGGAGTACTGTTCTCACATTTGGGGTAAAATTCACCCTTCTATTGGATAGGGTTGAGTCTAAAGCTAAGAGACTAATAAACTGTCCCCTACTTTCAAACTCTCTTGACCCTCTATCTCTGCGACGTAACGTTGGCGCTCTATCCCTTTTCTATAGGTACTACGGCGGCAGATGCTCAGGGGAGTTGACCTCTCGCATTCCTCCACCCTTGCGCCGCCCTCGTTGCACAAGGGGTGCCTTGCTCTCGCACGAATTCTGCGTGAGTATTGCGAACCCCAGACTTGTTCGTTTTCCAGCTACTTCTGCTCTGTGGAACTCTTTGCCTTCTTCTGTTTTTCCAACTATATTTAATCTTCCTCTCTTTAAAGCCCACGTCTGCGCTCACCTGAGAACTTTGCGTTAGACTGGGGATTGGGTGGGTTTTTTTTTAATGTTTTATTTTCCGCCCCCTCCTTGAGAAGGGCCCAGCCCGTGTGGTGGTGATCTGTAAAAAAAAAAAAAAAAAAAAATATATATATATATATATATATATATATATATATATATATATATATATATATATATATATATATATATATATATATATATATATATATATATATATATATATATATATATATATATATATATATATATATATATATATATATATATATATATAT